>LBNU01032604.1:252531-264220 GCA_014162995.1 Artemisia annua
GACTTTTTTATATAACAATCTTTATTTGACAAATGTCTTACAGATATCTAGCGGTTTCTTGAATAAAAAAATACTGGCAAAAAGGTCTCTCTATAACGAACAAAACAAGCCGAATATTGATATACTTTTAACGTACGTATGATTTTATAAAAAATGTTGAAGTTTAATATTTATATATATAGTTTTAAAAATAATAGAACTTTCAAAATGCACCCTTAACCTATCAAATAACTTTAAAAATTATTCTAATTTTTTTTAAAAACTATAAAAGTCAAAATTAGCCTCGCCACAACACACCAGTGCCCACACAATATTCATTCCATAAAAGACAACTACAAATATATATAGCTTTACACAATATTTATTCCAAACAAATACAACAAGTGTGGGCAAAAAACATACCACGATCTCACAACGAGAAGCCCCGCCCAAACATTGTTCGTAAATTATTATCGCAAAAAATTTCTAAAAATTCCCGCTGCAACGCAGCGGGCTCCTTCCGACTTGTTCATTCTATTATGAAACTAAATAATCATTATCAGTGTTTTTTTATTAGTTCATTGGCATTTGACCTACTGATATATAAGTTGCCGATCAAAGAGATATATATTGTGAAATAGATTAATTAGAATGTGAAAAACTGTTGTTCTAAAAAAAAATAAAATGAAAAACTATTACAAACTACTAGACGAGTACCCGTGCATAGCAACGAGATTTTATAGCGACAGATAGTTTATTGATAAAAAAAAGTTTATAGGTTATAAACGAAAAATAATAAAAGTTTGAAGATTTGAGAATTAAACATAATATTTTGAAACCCGGTTCGACCCGGGTGGTTCAACCGGTTGAACCGTTCCGGTCAAAAAATGGGTCGATTTAACCGAGTCAACTAGCTAGGTTGGGTCGAAAACGGGTCAAATTAAACCGGGTCAGCCCACCGGGTTTGAAGCGTCCCGGGTCAACCCGGTTTGTGATTTGTATTAATAGTTTCCTTTTGAAATATATGTTTTCAACATTTCCTTTTTAAGTTTCAACTTTTCACTTTTAAGTTTTTCCTTCGGGTACCCTGTCTGTAGTTTGTTTAATGTATGTTTAAATTTTAAGTATTAATATAAGTTATGTTTTATTAGTTATTAAATGAAATTTTAGTTTTAGTTGAGGGTTGAATTTGAAAATAGTTGAGTTAAAGCTGAGTTATTGTTGTGGGTGTTTTTTTCTGAGTTAAGGTTAATGTGTTAAATCTGACGTGGCGCTGACGTGACACTGAGTTATAATTTAACTCAAGTTATTGATGTGCTTGCTCTTAGCAATCTTTTCTAAGCTTGTTTACAAAATGGGTTTTTCTTTAATAGGCCCGAATCACATGTTAAAAAAATCATCTATTATGCATTTACAAAACTAGACGAGTACCCGTGCATAGCAAAGGGATTTTATAGCGACAGATAGTTTATTGATAAAAAAAAGTTTATAGGTTATAAACGAAAAATAATAAAAGTTTGAAGATTTGAGAATTAAACATAATATTTTGAAATCCGGTTCGACCCGGGTGGTTCAACCAGTTGAACCGTTCCGGTCGAAAAATGGGTCGATTTAACCGGGTCAATTAGCTAGGTTGGGTCGAAAACGGGTCAAATTAAACCGGGTCAGCCCACCGGTTTTGAAGCGTCCCGGGTCAACCCGGTTTGTGATTTGTATTAATAGTTTCCTTTTGAAATATATGTTTTCAACATTTCCTTTTTTAGTTTCAACTTTTCACTTTTAAGTTTTTCCTTCGGGTACCCTATGACTACTAACCGGAGAAATAGATCTCGATGAGGCCTGATTCACCAGTTTGTATCGGTTTCAACGGGTCCTCTCTGGTTCGTTTTCGGATGGTTTTTATTGGTTAGCCGAACCGGTGGCGACACCGGTTCCTGGTTGAACCCGTTGGTCCCGTCCAGTTTTCAAAACTATATATACCATCAACTTGTTAGGTTTGTATGAAGCTTTGTATGTTTTATTAATTTGTATAATGTGTATAATAACATGTACTTTTCATTTTAGGGTGTTTAAAAATAACATTAATTAGTGTATTTAATTATTTCATATGAATTATATTGTAGCTTATTGAACATTATGAAAATTTTATTGTACTTTTTAGTAAGTGGTGTTTTAATTGGTTGTATTTAATTTGGTAGATATGTTATTAAGTAGTTGTACAATGTGAATAAATCATTATTTTTTAAGTAATGGGATGTTTTAATAAGAGTATTAATTACATTATGTTTCTCTCGACCAAGTGTTGAAAACTCAACTTTTCACTTTGACTGTTTTTATTTTATAAGTAGTATAGATACGCGATATTGTAGGGTTTAAGGTTTGAATTTTCCCGCCAATATAAAAGCTTATGTTGAAAGTGTTTTGAAATATATTAGCTGTATTGTGGTGTAGTTTCCAATATTATGCACGTGTTTAACATACAGCATATTGCATTTCACTTATTGCCTGTTTGATTTGTAGTTTCCATTAATATGGACGTGTATAGAAGAAAGGTGTATTACATTAATTTAGTTTCCATGTTGACAACAATTTCACATTAATATGGACGTGTTTTGATTTGTAGTTTCCATGTATAGAAGAAAGGTTGAAAACTCAACAATTTCACATTGATCATTTCTCTTTTTTAAGTAGTAGAGATGTACGAAGTATATTTGATTACTACATAAAAAACCAAAGAATTTTGGTAACAACATTCCTTATAGCTTTCTTTCACTTTTTATTAAAAATTTAGTGCATTGTCCAAACAAAATCACCATCAAATAGCTATCATCTTTTCTTTTTTCTTTTTTTTTCTTTTTCTTTTTTTCAAACGAAAAATAAGAATTTAACAACCTTTAAAGCTATTGTTAACATTTCTCTTAAGTTTGTTTCACGTGGTTGTGTTTGGGTACATTTCTAGGTTAGCTTCGAGGCATGTCTCTTTGCTGGTGTTTGTAACATCTAGCTACTTGCTGATTTTTTATTAAAAAAAAAACAAAAATAATAAAAAATAAAAAATTGTTGTTAAAGGAAAGAAGAAGGAAAAAAATTACATTTCTCTTAAGTTATAGTGTTTATCATCAACCGTACCCTTTTTATAAAAGTCTATCATCTTTGTAGAGGTATTCCTTATCTCCATTAATGATTATGTCTTGATCACTTGTTTGTTAATGATATAAACTTTTTCTACTTGTAGAAGCATAGTTTAAATATTTATAGAAATTAAAGATAAATAATTTAATGTTTGGAACGGATCGAAATATGAAACAGCTTATTTTACTTTATTTCTGAACTAAAAATTGCTCAAAATCCGAATGATGAAAAACCATCTACAATTTATGTTAACTATTGGTGCAACATTCACTAAGTTTCCTTAATGTTTTAACTATGAAAAATAAATGTTCATGACACATAAAATCACGACAATAACCAAAAACTGAAATGCGCTAAAATTGGGCCTGGCGCGCCAGGGTTTGTTAGGACTCGCTTCGGTTTTTGAAAGTCAACATTCCTTTTACTCGACAAATGTGGATATTTCTTTACAGATATGAATATGATAAATGAGCTAATAGGTAAATTCGCAACAAGGTTTAGACTTAGAGAGATGACCAAAACAAGTACTCCCGTTTTCCAAAAACCCCAACTCAAAATCTTTACTAGATGCCTCTAGCCAAGGCCAAAACTCTTTTCTCAAACCTAGGATATTAATACATTCAATATAACCATAATCCGTGCGTACATCTTTTCTACGTAACGGGTTTACTCCCCTATGGTTGATCAAGTCAATGTCACTTTGCGTAAATGCATCATTTCCCTTTGTGGGAGGTACTTTACTTGAAATGCAAAACACTTATCTTATTTGTATCAACGTGATTAGTGATTATGCTTATTGTTGCTTAATCATTGGTTATGTTTTTTGAGTATTTGAGTTTGGGTAATTGGAAGTTTAATAATCCTTTACATTTTTACTTCCAACAAACAAAACCTTTTTACACACTCCTACATTAAGCATTATTGTTCCCCGCATTTTATACACAATCCCATTTACTTTCACATTCAATATATCATTATAGATAAATTATAAATAGTAGTTGAAGTAAATTATGAGGGCTTCGTTAATGGTGACAGTATTAACCCTCATCAGATCCTAGGATTAAGGGAGAAGATACACCTTGTTTACATTAGGAAATCACCAACAAGGGTCAGTAATTAACTAGAATCATTGCACTAGTAAAATAGGAAGAATTGCATATATATCCCTCTAAAGCCTCATAATTGCATATATATCCAATCAAAACTCATAATTGCATATATATCATTCCCAAAGCCTTAAAATTGTCAAATACATCCGACCAAAACTCATAATTACATATATATCCTTACAAAGCATTAAAATTATCAAATATATCCAAATGATTAATTTAGATATATTTAATAGAAAAAAGTCTAATAACTATAATTGATATATAAAATGACGATTATACCCTTATTCTTATGTCATTTGATCTATATATACAGGAGTTTACATTTAGATTGAACAATGGATGGTGTTGTCGATATTCTTATTCAAGATTCGTCAATACCGAACACGATTGAGTCGCCAAATATGGTTGCTCTTTCTTTTCTTAAAAAATAGTTAAAGGATATTTTGTAATTATAAAAAAAATAATAATAGTAAGAATAGGGGTATAATCATCATTTTATATATCAGTTATAATTATTAGACATTTTTTTATTAAATATGTTTAAAATAATCATTTGGATATATTTGATAATTTAAAGCTTTGAAATGATATATATATATATATATATATATATATATATATATATATATATATATATATATATATATATATATATATGCAATTATGAGTTTTGCTTGGATATATTTGACAATTTTAAAGCTTTGGAAGGATGAGTTAAGATCAATATAGATATCATATTTGTTATAGATCCAAAGAAGCAATCTTAGCCATCCATTTTTCATCTAAATTAATAAAAAATAATTTTTCACCTTTTTTTAAAACAACATATTTTGCAAACGGTAAATCTTCAAGCTACATAAAATACACCATCGCGACGAGAGTTAAATTATTTATCTATAGATATGCACTTTTCTTTACTTTCGACGAACTTCTTTTTTTCAAAATTTTTGCCTAGAAAAATCACACATGATTTGTAAAAATCACATGTGATTTGTAAAAGTCACATGTGATTTGTAAAAATCAAATCACATGTGATTTTTCTGAGCGAAAATTTTTAAAAAGAAAAATTCATCGAAAGTATATATATATAAGTGCATATCTATAGAAAGATAATTTAATTCTCATCGTGATGGTATAATTTTTTTCACGTAACGATTAACGGTTTGTGAGATATTAATTTTTAAGAAAAGGTTGGAAGTTTATTTTATTTGTTTTGATCAAAAAATGAGTGATCAAGAATGATTCATTTGATCTATGACAAATATGATATCAATATTGAACTTTTGCCTTTGAATGATATATATGCAATTATGAGTTTTGGTTGGATATATATGCAATTATGAGGCTTTGGAGAGATATATATGCAATTCCCCCTAAAATATATTAAGAACATGTAATTGAAATAGACTTGGCGAGCACGTTCTACTTAATATTGATTTAGTGTCTTTTTACTTCTTTCATTTATTTTGTATTATTTATTTTATTTACTTGTTATATTAGTTTAATTAGGAATCAAAACTCGTGCTAGCCTCTTAGGCTAACCCCCCCCCCCCCTTCGCGTTATTTTAAGTTCATTAGATAATTAGAATACCTTTAGGATTAGTGTATTAGTAAATCACTCTTGACGAACGACTCGTACTTATCCAAATAGCTACATTGATAGGGTACACTGCTCGTTAGTGTTAGTCTATAAGTTAGTTCAGTAAAATATAAATAATAAAACTTGGTAGAAAATATATAGACCTATAAAAGCACATCAGTCTAAAACTTAGATTATGATGCGTTAAAGTTATAAAAGTTNAAGGTCATAGACAGAGTGCTTTACAAGCTAGATGAGCTCGTTCGACCTTATGTTCACAAAATTTTGGTCGTGATTGAGCCTCTGCTGATTGATGAAGACTACTATGCCCGTGTTGAAGGGAGAGAAATCATTTCCAATCTCAGTAAGGCAGCTGGTTTAGCTACTATGATTGCTGCAATGCGTCCTGATATTGATAACATTGATGAATACGTGAGAAACACCACTGCTAGAGCTTTCAGTGTTGTTGCATCAGCACTTGGAATCCCGGCACTCTTACCATTTTTGAAAGCTGTCTGTCAAAGTAAGAAATCGTGGCAAGCTAGGCACACGGGTATTAAGATTGTTCAGCAAATTGCTATACTGATTGGTTGTGCGGTTCTTCCCCATTTGAGGTCTCTGGTCGAGATTATTGAACATGGGCTTAACGACGAGAATCAGAAAGTCAGAACGATTACTGCACTCTCGTTGGCTGCTCTTGCTGAGGCTGCTGCTCCTTATGGTATTGAGAGCTTTGACTCGGTTCTCAAGCCTTTGTGGAAGGGTATCCGGTCTCATCGTGGAAAGGTCTTGGCTGCTTTCTTGAAGGCAATTGGGTTCATTATTCCTCTGATGGATGCCATATACGCTAGTTACTATACCAAGGAAGTGATGGTTGTACTTATTCGCGAGTTCCAGTCTCCTGATGAAGAAATGAAGAAAATCGTGCTTAAAGTGGTCAAGCAGTGTGTGAGTACTGAAGGTGTTGAGGCAGATTACATTCGAACTGATATTCTGCCAGAGTTTTTCAGAAACTTTTGGGTCAGGAGGATGGCTTTGGACCGTAGAAACTATAAGCAGCTCGTTGAGACAACTGTTGAGATAGCCAATAAAGTTGGTGTTCCTGACATTGTGGCTAGAGTAGTTGAAGACTTGAAAGATGAAAGTGAACCTTACAGAAGAATGGTCATGGAAACAATCGAAAAAGTTGTTGCGAACTTGGGTGCATCTGATATTGATCCTCGTTTGGAAGAGCTTTTAATTGATGGTATCCTGTATGCGTTCCAAGAGCAAACTAGCGATGATGCCAATGTGATGCTGAACGGGTTTGGTGCAGTTGTGAACTCACTTGGGCAAAGAGTAAAGCCATACCTTCCTCAGATTTGTGGTACTATAAAATGGCGTCTAAACAACAAGAGTGCTAAGGTTAGACAGCAGGCTGCAGATCTGATTTCGAGAATTGCAGTGGTGATGAAACAATGCCAGGAAGAACAACTTATGGGTCATCTCGGGGTTGTCTTGTATGAGTATTTAGGAGAAGAGTACCCAGAAGTTTTGGGATCGATATTGGGTGCTCTTAAGGCCATTGTGAACGTTATTGGTATGACTAAGATGACTCCTCCGATAAAGGACTTGCTCCCACGTTTGACCCCAATTTTGAAGAATAGGCATGAAAAGGTTCAGGAGAACTGTATTGATTTGGTCGGTCGTATTGCTGATCGTGGTGCAGAGTATGTTCCTGCAAGGGAATGGATGAGGATCTGTTTTGAGCTTCTTGAGATGCTAAAGGCCCACAAGAAGGGAATCCGTCGGGCTGCTGTGAACACATTTGGGTACATCGCTAAAGCTATTGGACCACAAGATGTGTTGGCTACCTTGTTGAACAATCTCAAGGTGCAAGAGCGACAGAACCGTGTTTGCACAACTGTTGCTATTGCTATCGTTGCAGAAACATGTTCTCCGTTCACTGTTTTACCTGCTTTAATGAATGAGTATCGTGTACCTGAGCTAAACGTGCAGAATGGTGTGCTGAAGTCTTTATCTTTTCTTTTTGAGTACATTGGTGAGATGGGGAAAGACTACATCTATGCAGTGACTCCATTACTTGAGGATGCTCTTATGGATCGAGACTTGGTTCATAGACAGACTGCAGCTTCTGCTGTTAAGCATATGGCTTTAGGGGTTGCTGGGTTAGGCTGTGAGGATGCACTTGTTCACCTACTCAACTACGTATGGCCCAACATTTTTGAGACGTCACCTCATGTGATAAATGCTGTGATGGAAGCTATCGAGGGGATGCGAGTGGCATTGGGTGCAGCTGTTGTGCTTAACTACTGTCTACAGGGGCTGTTCCATCCTGCAAGGAAGGTTCGGGAAGTTTACTGGAAAATATACAATTCGCTTTATATTGGTGCTCAGGATGCTCTTGTGGCGGCTTATCCCGTGTTGGAAGATGAAGGAGACAATGTTTACAGTCGTCCCGAGTTAACTATGTTTGTCTGAGGTTTCGTATGCTTTTGGTATGAACTGTTTGATTTATTTTGTGTTTTTATAACTTATATGGATGTTAGTATTGTCTAATCATAAATGCGTCTGGAGTATGTTAATGTAATAGCAGCAATATAATTGCTTTTCATCATTGGAATACGTGTGAATTTTTTGCATTTTTTTGTTTTCTTGGATGATAGGTACCTGCTGCATGTTTGAAGGGGTTTTGGTGAATCAACAGCCTAAACTTGATGGTGATCAAGAGGTAATTTAAAACTCTTATATGACAATACTCGAGATGTATTAAACTATGAATAGAAGAAACTATTCCATGGGTCTTGTTTTGATTATTTCTTGTTGTTGTGTTGCGTTTTAAATGACTGGAACTGCTGATATTGGAGAGTCTACTGCATATTGGCAATGAAAGGAAATACGGTTCCCCTAGTGAAAAACTCTCTTGTTCCTTTTGCTATTGTCTTTTTTTCCAACTAAACGAATTAGACTAATTAGCTCATCATTTATAGTTGAAACTCCAATGCCCAAACAGTGGTCTTGTGGTGGTTGGTGATCCAAGTCTCTCTGTATGAGAAGCTAACTCTTTGAAGTGGAGGGTTAGTAGCGCAAATGCTGGTGATGTGCTCGTACCTGGTGTTTATTTGTATAGAGGTCTTCTTTGACTCTGTAGCTGGTGTTCCGTTGGTTATATTTATTGTCAATCTTACATTCACTCGTGGCCTTAATGTGTCTTTGCAAGCTATGGACTTAATTGCTGATGCGTGTTATTATAAATGCATTAGACATAGAATCAATTATGGTTTCTACTGGTTATTTAGTATATACTGGCCGGGTTTTGCTGGAGGGAAAGCCTGCAGATTAGATTACTAGTAAAGTGAAATTTTGGTGTGGCAATACATGTAATAATTTTGCATCAGTGACCTAAGTGACATTTAGTATGCGTGATCGTCTTGTTTAGTTGTTAGGTTGCCCCTTATTGTCATGATTGGTGTTGCATAGGGAGAATCATTGGCTGACAGTTCTTTCTAGTGTTGGCGTGATCATTTAGGCAGGTTGTTTTGTGACCACGACTAATAATCGATGAAAAGCAAATTCTATGGCCTGTGATGTGAGTTCCAAGTAAGATGGCTTCAGAGATTTGGATAGTAATGTTAGTAAGATGTCTTGTGTTAAAAGATATTCACTATTTTGCTAATATACCCGATTTCTTTATAGCTAAAACTTTTATGGATATTAGTTATAGAAAAGCGCTAACCGCACCTTAGCTAAGAGCAGGATAGGTTACATTTGTGAAAATGGAGAAAAAGAAATTGCAATATAGGTCGAAGATAGTTTTATATACAAGGAAACCCCTGGCAAGGCCTATAGAGCAAACAGAGCCCCACTCCTCGATTTTCTAGGTTACCAGGCTGAATGGGTTGGCCCAAAGAGTTATAACTTAGGTGCTGAGACCTGCTTTGGTGAACTCCTAAGCCCTCGGCTGCTATGTCACACTCGTGGGAGTCGTTAAACCTTGATCTATGAGTTGAGAATAAGTGGTCAGCAAGAGTGGAAGTGACTTTAGTTGCCCAAACCGGTCAAATAATCTACTGGTAATAAATGAATTAGGTTTGGACATAACACGAAAGCTTCATGGAAGTTTATGGTATTTCACACTTGAATCATGATATGCATGATTCAAGTGTGAAATCCATGAAACTTCCATGTGCGTTTGGACTACGAGTGATCAATAAACCTTAGACTGTGTTGTGTTAGAACATGATTTTCTATTGATGGCAGATCAGGCAATTGGTTTGGCAACTAGAGTACTCTTGTCAACTCATTTATGAAAGTCTTGAAGAAACCCCACAAGTGTAGCTTTGAGATTTTCCAGAAACAAGTCTCGAGTTAGAATGTTGTAAGCTGCAATTCCTTGTGGGCACACACGCAATCTGACAGTCCATGATCGTTGGGGGCCAGGTTATATGTTTGTCTCCATGGGTCCTGGAGTTGTATGTCTTGTATACATGAAACAATATGGCATTTAGTTGCACTTCATTGTCTCATTTTCAATTCGTACATTCTCATTTCAGTGAGACTCGCATGAATTTTAAGTTCAAAGCGGATGCAAGTTCACATTCGTAACAATTAATTAGTTAATCACATTGATCATGTTTTTAAATTTTGAATTTTGTTAAATACATTGTCTAAAATCATTACAATAAAGGTTACTTGAAGTTCTCTTTCCGTGAATGTATAAGAGGCACATCAAGAAACTTTATTAAAGCATGATATTGACCCAAATACAGATAAACAAGTAGACAGTGTGGTATATAAGTGACAACTATTTATCTTCTTTTATCTATGTGGGATGAAAGTTTATCATGGCTTTCATGACTATAAGGACATAAGGTACAATCCATATGCACATTAAAGATGGTTTTATCTTCTAAATTTATTTTGACTATTGATACTAAGCTCCATGATAATCAATAATCGACAATGTAATTAGATACAAAGATCCTCCATGGAGCATCTATAACCTAATAGCCAATGTTTCTTAAACTGAAATTGAACAATTGGCATAGTGTTTTTCTAAATGATTATTGTCAACGACTTTTCTTCTTTTTTGAAAAGATAAAGATCACAAATTAGTTAAAAAAAGATGGTCGACACAACCTTTGAGTTTTTGATAAGAATAGTCTATACAGTTAAAACAAAAACAAAAGATGATCTGATATGATCATAATTTTGAGTGCTTGTTGAAGAAGGTTTATAAAGTTATAATGACAGAGTTAAGACTTAATATACAAAAATAAAAATAAAAATTGACAACTTTTTTTGTAGACATATGTTTTGTCCAGTATTTTCCAAAATTAAGAGAAAATATAAGTAAAAGTATTTTTGTAATTAATATGCCAAAAATTAAGACTTAATACCAAACTTTGCACGGATCGTAGATTATGCATTGCTTCGTATTGAAGAACACCAAACAACCCATACGAAAGCATGGCACCAACCCTAAAACAGTCTGTTAGTAGACAATTTGATGTATAAATGATAATCATTTTCCTTCTTTTGTCTGTGTAGGATGGAGTTAGTATGGCTTTCATGACCAAAACAATGAACTGCCAACCTTTTCTCTCCATATGCACACTAAAGTTGTTTCTGGATTTAATTTGATTATTGATGCTAAGCTCCATGATAATCACTAAGCGACGATGTAATTAGATACAAATCCTCCATGGAGTACTCTATCATTACACCAAAGTTCATTCTTCCAAACAATATAGAATCAAGTAATACGGAACCGTGAAATGACTACAAAACTTAAGATCATATTGAACATCATTGACAAGATTAAAAACAAGCGACAAACTTCTAAGAGCTAAAACACGTTCGGAACATAAATTGTAAAAAAAAAAAA
>LBNU01032604.1:264497-277823 GCA_014162995.1 Artemisia annua
TTTTTTTTTTTTTTTTTTTTTTTTTTTTTTTTTTTTTTTTTTTTTTTTTTTTTTTTTTTTTTTTTTTTTTTTTTGTTTTTTTAGAAGAGAAAATATTTACATCCCACACCACACATATTCTATCTCGCATGTCTCCAACAAGACTTGAACCCACAACCTCAAGGTTGATGGGCCACTCACATACCGCTGGGCCAAGAGTCACAATACTTGAGTAATTATATGAATGGAGCATCATCATCCACAATGGTTCAATTATCATTAGCAAATCCGGTTTCTGGTAGGTTGGCTAATCTGTACCATTATTTATCTGATTCGCGGAACATCGGGTCTATTGGTTTATAATCTAAAAGCACATCTGATAGAAACTAGTAATGTATGAAAAAAGCTAATAATCATTCAATTTTATGTTTAACATGTACCTTTGGCTTTACAAAGTTTATGTTCCGACCCTGTTTTAGCTCTTAGAAGTGTATCACTTGTTTTTAATCTCGTCAATGATGTTCAATATGATCTTAAAGTGTGTAGTGATTTAAGAGTTCTACATTACTTGATTTGATATTGTTTGGAAGAAAGAACTTTGGTGTGGGTGACACAGTACTCCATGGAGGATTTGTATCTAATTACATCCATCCAGGGATGGAGCGCTTTACCCATTTTCAAAAAAATCTTTAGGGGGTGCCCGCGGGTGCACGTGCACGTGCACCCAGTGGCGGAACTTGAACATTTTTTTTGGGGGGGCCGAATATATTTTGGGAGGGCCGAATCGGAGATTTTTTATAACCTCAACTAAATTACCCCTAAAACCTATAATATTTTGGGAGGGCCGAAATATTTTGGGAGGGCCGAATCAGAGATTTTTTATAACCTCAACTAAATTACCCCTAAAACCTATAATATTTACACTAGGTGCCGCAAATTTTTGGGGGGCCGGGACCCTCCCCTGCCCCTTCATAGTTCCGCCCCTGCGTGCATCCCATAGATTTTTTCGATATAGTGTTAATTTTTGAAAAATTTATCGATTTTTCTTAAATTTATCTTAAATGCACCCGGTGCATTAAATGTGTCTCTAGTATTATTTAGTTCGTATACTTACAAATAAAAAATAAATATAAAATTTTGTAAAAGACCAAAGATGAAACAAGTTTAATAAATTAAAGCATAAAAGCCCAAAGATCAATAGGTTTATTAATGGAACAAGTTTATTCATCATCCTAACAATTTACAAAATCCCAAATTGAACCAACACCACAAAGATGAAACTGGTTCGTAAGTCGTAACATATATCTTTCATTTGTTTATTATGTCTTTTAAAGTTTTCATGTTTTGATTGGTTGCAAGGGCGGACCTATGTAGGGGCAGGGGAGGGTCCCGGCCTCCCCAAAATTTGCGGCACCTAGTGCAAATATTATAAGTTTAGGGGTAATTTAGTTGAGGTTACAAACAAATCTCCAATTCGGCCCCCGAAAATAAATTCGGCCCCCCCAGAAAAAATTGTTCTAGTTCCACCACATTTGGTTGTATGAAATCTTGACTAATTTGTTGGTTCCGTATAGTGTATCATCATCAATAAAGGCTTACGGCAATAAGAATAAGTGAATAACTATGCAATTTCTGTTAAGACAAATAGGGATAATAAGTTTAAGTGATAGTCAACAATATATTAGAATATGAATAGTACCCCAATTGTGTTGTCATGGGGTATTTTTATTGTTGTCGTTGCTACAATATATATGAAAAGTAGTGCTTAATTGAAGGTGGCTTTAGTCTTGTCTATTGCTACCTCTACGGTTGAAAGATGTTTTTCTAAAATGAAGCTTATTAAAAATGATTTGCGTAATTGGATGCGTGATGATTGTTTTAACGACACTTTAACTTGTGCTATAGAGAAAGAAGAACTTTTTAATATTAAAAATGAAGATCCACGTAAGTGTTTTTTTTACTATGGGAGATCGTAGAATCACTAATTAGAAGGTAATATGTTCATTTATTTATCGTTTTAATGAAATCTTCGTTTTAATTTACTTTTTAACTGTATTATATTACGATTCAAAAAAGTTTGTGCACCCGGTCATATTTCTTTCTGGCTCCGTCCCTGAATTTACATCGTCGTTTAGTAATCATCATGGAGCTTAGCATCAATAATCAAAGTAAATTCAAAAGATAAATGTTCTTTAATGTGCATATAGATGGTACTTATTAGAATCAAACACAATCACGATTCGAAAGAAAAGCTAGGCACTTCTTTGTTCTTGTCATGAAAGGTATGCTAACTCCCATCCCACATAGACAAAAAGAAGGAAACTGGTTATCATTTATATATCCAACTGCCTACTTCCTAGCAATTTTAAGATTAGTGTCATGCTTTCGTATAGGTTGCGTGTTGTAGTTTGTCAGAACTATGGTCACCGTCTATGCGCAAATTTGATATGAAGTCTTACTTTCTTTTTATTTGAACTACCAAAAATCTTTACTANGTAAGGGGTTTAACATTGATCTTTATAAACCCTAATTAGGGTTCATCACTTGTTCAATCCCAATCAAGAATTGCAATTGAGGTATGTTTTCTATTTATGTTTTAGTTAATTATTATATGTTATACTAGATCTTATGCTTCCGCTATTATGTGCTACTTTGTGTTTTATTTATATGATTGTCATGGTACTTAAATTCTAACACGTGCACCCCATGGATTTTTTCGATATAGTGTTAATTTTTGAAAAATTTATCGATTTTTCTTAAATTTATCTTAAATGCACCCGGTGCATTAAAATGTGCCTCTAGTATTATTTAGTTCGTATACTTACAAATAAAAAATAAATATAAAATTTTGTAAAAGACCAAAGATGAAACAAGTTTAATAAATTAATGCATAAAAGCCCAAAGATCAATAGGTTTATTAATGGAACAAGTTTATTCATCATCCTAACAATTTACAAAATCCCAAATTGAACCAACACCACAAAGATGAAACTGGTTCGTAAGTCGTAACATATATCTTTCATTTGTTTATTATGTCTTTTAAAGTTTTCATGTTTTGATTGGTTGCAAGGGCGGACCTATGTAGGGGCAGGGGAGGGTCCCGGCCTCCCCAAAATTTGCGGCACCTAGTGCAAATATTATAAGTTTTAGGGGTAATTTAGTTGAGGTTACAAACAAATCTCCAATTCGGCCCCCGAAAATAAATTCGGCCCCCCCAGAAAAAATTGTTCTAGTTCCACCACATTTGGTTGTATGAAATCTTGACTAATTTGTTGGTTCCGTATAGTCTATCATCATCAATAAGGGCTTACGGCAATAAGAATAAGTGAATAACTATGCAATTTCTGTTAAGACAAATAGGGATAATAAGTTTAAGTGATAGTCAACAATATATTAGAATATGAATAATACCCCAATTGTGTTGTCATGGGGTATTTTTATTGTTGTCGTAGCTATAATATATATGAAAAGTAGTGCTTAATTGAAGGTGGCTTTAGTCTTGTCTATTGCTACCGCTACGGTTGAAAGATGTTTTTCTAAAATGAAGCTTATTAAAAATGATTTGCGTAATTGGATGCGTGATGATTGTTTTAACGACACTTTAACTTGTGCTATAGAGAAAGAAGAACTTATGAATATTAAAAATGAGGATCCACGTAAGTGTTTTTTTTACTATGGGAGATCGTAGAATCACTAATTAGAAGGTAATATGTTCATTTATTTATCGTTTTAATGAAATCTTCGTTTTAATCTACTTTTTAACTGTATTATATTACGGTTCAAAAAAGTTTGTGCACCCGGTCATATTTCTTTCTGGCTCCGTCCCTGAATTATTTACATCGTCGTTTAGTAATCATCATGGAGCTTAGCATCAATAATCAAAGTAAATCCAAAAGATAAATGTTCTTTAATGTGCATATAGATGGTACTTATTAGAATAAAACACAAGCACGATTCGAAAGAAAAGCTAGGCACTTCTTTGTTCTTGTCATGAACAGTACGCTAACTCCCATCCCACATAGACAAAAGAAGGAAACTGGCTATCATTTATATATCCAACTGCCTACTTCCTAGTAATTTTAAGATTAGTGTCATGCTTTCGTATAGGTTGCGTGTTGTAGTTTGTCAGAACTATGGTCACCGTCTATGCGCAAATTTGATATGAAGTCTTACTTTCTTTTTATTTGAACTACAAAATATCTTTACTACTACTGACACACAGTTTTAGAAAAGCATCATCTTTACAGCTTTCTCTCCCTTACTTTTTGCACAAAGACAGTTTTACCCTTAACCAATTAATTTCCAACTTCTTTAAAGTTTGTAATACAAACAAAAAATGAGGGTAATATGGTAAACTTGATTTATATTCCCTATCTATTTATGGAAGTGGACAATTAATTTGGGACAATCGAAAAAGGAAAGATGGACAATAAATATGGGACGGAGGTAGTAATATTTTCTCTTAATTAAAAAAAAAAAAAAGGATAAAACATTTGTCTACAAAAAAAGTGTCAAATTTTTTTTTTAATAAAATTTCTTATAAGTTTTTACAACAAAATTCCTTATAACTATACAATATTCCTCAACAAGCACTCTCAATTATGAAATTGATATGAGAACATTTTTTGTTTTTGTTTTAACTATATAAATTATTATTATCAAAGGAATCAAGTGATCAACAAGAGTGAAAATGACTTTAGTTGCCCAAAACTGGTTAAATAATCTACTGGTACTTAATATATGAATTAGGTTTGGACATAACACGAAAGCTTCATGGTATGGACTACCAGTGAACAAGAAACCTTAGATTGTTTTATGTTAGAACACGGTTCTTTATTGTTAGCACATTAGTTAATTGGTTTTGGCAACTAGAGTACTCTTGTCAACTCATATATGAAAGTCTTGAAGAAACTCCACGAGTGTGGCTTTGAGTGAGTACTTGAGATTTTCCAGAAACAAGTCACGAGTTGGAATGTTGTAAGCTGCGATTCCTAGGGGCACGCGCACAATCTGACAGTCCATGATCGTTGAGGTTTACTTGCCACATCACCATAGGTAGCTTAACTGTATGGACTTATCTCGTATACATGAAACAATATGGCATTTAGTGGCCCTTCATTTATCTCATTTCATTTAATGTTACCCATCCCTTGATCCTGTATAGTGAGATAGGCGTGAACTTCGAGCTATAAGCTTTTGCAAGTCCACTTTATTTACTACTCAACCATTGTCTAGACCGAAATTTGAGCAGTTAGCTTATCATTTGTCTAAATTGCGTTCGTCAATAATAGTATACGGTAATCTCAATTTGGATGTGATGCGATGCATGAAATGAACTGTAACGACCAGAAAGATAAATTTTGCAGATGTCTGACTTTATTGACAATGACATGCTTCTACTCGAGTCATACACGAGATCACTGTGAAATTTGTTCACAGCCAAAGGTCATGTTGTAGCATATTTTACGTTGGCAACAAAGTACTTTTTACATATGTAATGTTCATCTGAATTCAGAGTTACGTTATTCTAGTACTCACATATGGTTCTTTAGTAAGATTGGTTTGTTAATACTCTTCAAATAATAATACACTTTTTGGCAACCAACAGAAACCTCTGGCCAACGATAGCTAAGTTGTATTGCAACATCTTTTTTAGTTAGTTGCATCATAAATTTCTTATTGAAATAGGGGTTATATCCAATCCAGCACATAAGCAAACTGTGTTTGAATAACACAAACTTTTAAGAAAAAATATTACTAAAATATCTTTGTAGTTAAAATTAAAAAAAATTAAGACTTCATGTCAAATTCTCACATTGACATGCCAAATGTGGTTCCATTGAAACCACAACTCGCGACCAATATGACAGCATGACACTACATCTAAAACAACAAATAAATAAACAATTTATATATATTCTAAAACCTGTTTTGTAACGGGCCAGAATGTGTGTTTATTACGGGCTCCGTTTTCCTTTAAACTTAAACCTTATTGGTTCTTGCATGCTAACTTAACACATGTCAATAATTCACAGGATCTACAAAGTAATTAGGGGTGCCTGCTACAGTAGCTTAGTAACAGTGCACCCCAATTTTCCGTTTTTATGTAATGGTATTCTTTATATGATGTACTGTTCATAGTATACACATGTTTCCATTTGGTAAGAAAGCTGTACGGGATACATGCACATATACAAGTCCTCACATGTCTAATTAATGTTTAGTGTACTACTTAGACAAGTGTTACAATTACCCTAAATACACCTTGCTTACACATTTCCAATACATGACTTTTCACCAATAACCTTGAATGTAGAAGCTTCTCTTGCATCTTTGTCTTCCTCATCACAGAATCCAGCTACATTAGTCTAAGATTTACAAGCAAACAAAAAAAAAGGATATTCCATAAAGGTATCACTATCATTTGCAGCTTCAACTGTAGTTTTCCATTGTTTCCTTTTCTGCCATGTTTCGTTTCCTTTATATGATGCTTTATACTCATCTTTTCCTTTTGTCTTAGGTACTGCTGCATCAGAAGTCACAAAAACATCACAGGTAAGAAGATTTGCATCTTTAATAGTCAATTATGCTATTTTAATTTAAATAAAGTTGCTAACTACTTTGGTGACAAAAGAATACTAAAACACAAACAAATTTAACAATGTTGATTGCCCAGAAACTAATTTCAGATTACACTGTTTGCCTTTATTTTTGCTAAATTTAAGTTCCATATACTGTCATTGTAACCAATATATTATGCGGACAAAAGAATCAAGATCTAAAAATAGTAATGTAAATATTAACTCTACATATGAACCTGTTAATGATTCTTAAAAAATGGCGGGACATCCTTTTGGGGATCTTAAACCTGGACAAGTCGGTGGTAGCCCGCAAAATATAAACTTAACAGCATCTTCCAGTACTCCGTTGTTTCATGAAGTTACTCAACAGAAGTAAGTGTATGAACAACTCCACAAACTACAACCAACCAGCTTCCAGCAACATAGCTACCTCCATGCGAATGGATCCACGGCTGTCCAACCACGTCCCTTTGTTGTTAAATATCCAGCTCAATGTACCTATACAAACAATCGGCGAAAAAGAAAACATCACATCACTGCGATTCTTCATTTACAACTAACAAAGGCCAACAAAAGAAAGGTAATTTCATTTTTTTGTCATCTCTTTTCCTTTAAAAAATTTTATCGAAAGTTATCTCTTTGTAATTTTTTTTTTCTTTTTATTATTATTATTATTTTTATTTTTATTTTTTGTGCAGGAAATCCGACTGATGCTATTGGGTTCTACATGGATGATTCCCAAAATTATAGTAGTTCATCTGTTGGAAATCAAGGTGTTACAAATGGTTAGTCAATATGAAAAGTACTTACGAATTTATAGAATATTTGCATGTAACAATTTAAAACAGCATTAAATGTACATGCCCATGTATAAAACCCTAGAAGGACATTATTTATTACCATATTTAGCAATAAATGCATATGAAAACAGTTGAAACCCTAAATTATGTACTTCATTAAGTATGGTGGATTCTATGTAACAAAATGAAATGTAGTTATAAAAGTGTTCCTCTTCTTTTAGTAAATCTTCTTTTTTTTTCTCTCTTTTGCTATTTTTGTAAATTCTTTTCTCTTTTTTGCAATGTTAGATAAGCCGACTGAGAATTGTGAAAGCGGCATCCCTGTTCCTCATTCAACACACGCTGAACGAGAACATTTATACTATCACATTAAAGGCAAAGGTTTATATACAGAACCTACGGATGCATATGGAAGACAATCACAGATACCTCATTTAACAAGTACTTATGGTTAGTTGGCAATTAAAAAACATAGTCTAAAGTAATACACTGTGTAAAGTATGTTATCCGTTTACTCACATTGCAAATTTGGCAAATTTCTTTTTTCTTTTTTTTTCAGGAACCACAGACACAAGGAGCAGTTATAATACACCTGAATTTACAATGGCATCTGTAATTACAAGCCCACTTTATAATACGACGACAGAAATGCAAAGAAAAGGTAACGTATTTATGCAATTGCCCTTTTATATTTTCCCAGATTCAATAGTCTATTTTTGACTAAAGTCTTCATGGAATTTTATCATTGTGTAAAAACATAAGAGGTAAAAGAACAAGAAATGATCAAACACTTACACAGTTTCATGAAAGTATGGTGACATCCAAAACAAGCTGCCCATATCAGTATCCAAATTCAGGTGAAGGTACATCATCATGTTACAAACGGAAAAGCAGGCGTACAAATAAATATAGCGTCAATGATGACTCAGCAAACTGTAATGCAGGTGAGAAAAAAATAGCGGTTAGATTTAAATACAGTGTACATTCAATTAGAAAATAGATGCTGATGATAACCTATATAATGTAGATGTCTCACCTTTATACATTGATCTGAGTAAGTTACACACTAACTTTCAAATATATATATATATATATATATATATATATATATATATCCCACANTATATATATATATATATATATATATATATATATATATATATATATATATATATATATATATATATATATATATATATATATATAAAACGAAAGGAAAGATATATAACCTCATTCTCATACTATCATCTTCCACTGTAACAGATACAGAGAATTGTACAACCTTCGACCGCCTTTGCAAATAATCAGACGTCCATTTCAAGACAAAGAAAAAGAGAAGATGCGAAACAGAGTTCCTCTTGCCATCCTGCTGCAAGAAAAACCAAAAACTCATTCAGTAAGTGAAATCTTATTATATATCTGCTTTCAACTAAAAAAAAAAAAAAAGGACTTTGGTTAAATAATATCTTTGAATAACGACTTATTCATAACTTCTTTTGTTTGCTCACTTTTTTGAACCCTTTAAACAAAATTAAAAATAAATAAAGGGGGTGCGATTTACCTGTGACGGCATCATAACAACCATCAACATGACTCGCGAATGGTACTATGTATCTTGCAACACTTGCTCAAACAAACTTGACGCTGATGAAGGCGTGTATAAATGCAGCACACATGGACCAATGCCATCGCCCACCTACAGGTGCTACTATGTTAGATAACAACTTTCACAAACTTAAATGTTTAAACACTAACATACATTTTATATTTAGGTACAATTTTAAAGCATACGTAACAGATGGCAGTGAAACAATGATGCTGACATGCTTTACACCAAAAGCAGACGCTATTGTCGGCACTGACTGCACCTCATTAGTGACTTCACTAGACAATCCAAACCCAAAACAATTCCCACAAAAAATCACAAACATTGTTGGGCAAAAACACATCTTCCAATTCCATTTCAACACAACTACAACACAAGGACAGCCAAACTTCATCTTGAATGAAATTCTAGACAAACCAGACCCACCACTCCAATTTGAATCAAAACCCACAGGCACGTACTATTAATATTTCATTTATTTTACACCTATGTGATAACTAACAAAAACGTGTTACTTTTTGTTGTTATAAACATCTTTTTATCAATATTTTGCAACAGGTTCGGGAACACCAAATCCATCAACCGAGATCGTTGAACACACTTCTGTATCAGGTAAAAGAAACAAAACACATAGTACACCATGTAAATATATTATCCTTATTTATTACCAACTTACACAGCAATAATTTCTTTTACTCTCATTTTAGGCTCAACATTTTCAACAGGCTTGGTGACCATTAAAACTGAACAAGGAACAGTTGAACAACAAGACCCCCAACAAAAAGACAAAGGTGAAAAAAACTTATACAAGACACGTATATATGGTTCGCATAGTAAAGTCCTAATTTAAATAAAAAATTCTATTTTGCAGGCATCAGCTCTGATTCAACTCCACCACCCACCCCAGGTACCTCCAACATAACCTCAAAAGAACAAAAGGCACCACCACCCGAAACAAAAACTGCCAAGCGCCCCCTTTTTCACGACAAATCAGCTGACCTCAAGAAGACTAAAAAGGAGTAGACGCTCTTACCAAAGTAAGTTAAAGCATGCCTCAGATAAACTACACGTAAGAAAAAAAAACAAAGATAATTTGGTTACTAATTCTTAGTGTACTCCATTATTGCAGGTTATCCTACATCCCCATGCTTTTGTTCATCCGTACTCATCCTATTGTGAATATACATTAGCCATAAAGGCATCTTTTGTAATGTAGTTACAATAATACTCACGGCATAACATATGTAAAACCTAATGATGCCATCCTTAACTATTTTGCGGTATGCATGTAACAACCTTAGTTATCAGCTATATCTGTTACGACTAAACATGTTTAACAAACAACGCATAGCAGTAGTTTTATTCATATATAGCAACACATACATCCATTATGCAGTACATTGACACGCATTCTTAACAGCTACAAGACAGCGACAACATAACATTAAACACCAACACATCAAAAATAAACTTTTAGAAACCTAGCTTTGTTTCTACAAGCAAATGTACCACCATTATAGTTTTGTTGATATCATTGAAAAAGAAAATACATCAATAAACGAATAACATCAAGCACCTTTCAACAATACACATACCCATTTACTACAAACATGCGATTTTATTAATATTACATAAACATCCAGTACATAACACCTAAACTGGAAATTTCATACAAGCAACATAAAGAACATCGCAAACTGACATAATCCTAAGACAACTACAACAAAAGATGCCATTCTTACCCAATTAACCCAACCACCATATTCAAACACCCAAAAGAAACAAACATCACTAACCTTAGTTCAACCTCCTCAGTTTCTTCCCAATCTTCGATTTCTGAGCAGCACGCACAGAGGCACGATACTTCATCTGGAACAACCACCCTAATTCATCGAAATCCTCTCGCTCTGCCCATTGTAAATCTGCCACATACTTCTTCAAAACTGGATGAACACCAAGCTTCTTCAGCTCCACAATAATTCCATGTCTATGCTCGATCCGTGCTTTCACTTCTTCAACCCTATCATCATAAGGCCTTTCATCACCTTTACAAGCATGCTTCTCGCGACAAAACACTGCCTCCAATACCTTCTCAACACGCCTATCACCAATTTGATTTGAGATGCTCAAACACTTAGGATATTTAGGAGGCATATCGATTAAATGAAAGGAGTTTCTGAATAGCTACGGATTATTGAGATTTAGAAAACCCTAATTGTGGTGCGTTATGTTTTTTTCCCCAATTCGTTTCACACATAACGGTGTGCAAACGGTGACTAAACCAAAACTTCAACACTTAGCCCACGTGATTCACTTACCCCAGTTAGCCCAATATTAAATCCACACATCACTAAAAAAAATAAAAGGCCCACTGGACATTTTACAAATAAAAAGTAACACAACCATAACAAAATAAGTACATACATAAATAAAATTACTACATTTTCCTAAATTTAGTTAAAAAAAATTTATATACAAACAAAAAATAAAACCAAAAAAAGATAAACAAAAATTGTATGTACATTCTGACAAATTATAACAACTGCAAACCGACACACTCCAAAAACAACAAATGTCTTAGAATAAAAAAAAACGCCACAAGTTCCGACAACAAAATATATAAAACAATACAGTCCCGCGGCAACGCGCGGGCAACCATGCTCGTTAGATATATAAATGGTAACCATTTTCCTTCTTTTGTCTATGTGGGATGGGAGTTAGCATGGTTTTCATGACAAGAACAATGAGCTACCACCTTTTCACTCGAGTCATGTGTTTTATTCTAATAAGTACCATCCATATGTAGACTAAAGATCGTTTTTGGATTTACTTTGATTATTGATGCAAAGATCCATGATAATTACTAAGCGACGATGTAATTAGATACAAATCCTCAATGGGAGTACTCTATCACCCACACTAAAGTTCTTTCTTCCAAACAATATAAAATCAATAATAAACTGTGAAATCACTAGAAAACTTAAGATCGTATAGAACATATTAAAAAAAAAAAAAAAAGAAGCGACAAAATTCTAAGAACTAAAAACAGGGTCGGAACATAAACTTTGTGAAAAAAGGTACATGTCTTTCATCCTGTGGAAAATTTAGTACACTTGAGGGATAAGGTTCACACCTGGTAATAGGTCAGGAGGTACGGAGTGTACACCCATCAGGTTCCTGAACACCCTGACTCTGAATAGTGGTTAAGTGGTTATTCAGTGTGTGATGAATTTCAGTGAGTTCACTCTTCAGTGAGTGATATCTGGACTTGAATGATATTCATCAGGATAGATTGAGCTTCAGCTCAGGCTGAAGGATCTCATAAGGGAGCAACCTTTCAGGGACTAGCTGATCACACAATAGAGTAATAAATTAACTCATTGGACTGAATTCAGACTTGGATTGTAACGTTTTGACCTATTCAAGTGGCAGTTATAACTGTATTAATGACCAGGTTTAATTGGTCGTGTAACCACATAATACATTTTACTAGGTTTGAGTGATCTTACCTATAAATACGGTGATCAAACACAACTGCATCGGAGGTGATCAAAACTACGAACTAAACACTTGACGTCAAAAGGGTTTAATTTGATTTGTGCCTAATTCAATAACATGTATTTGGTCCCTTATCCCAAGTAGATATTCGTGATACCAGCATTAGGTCGAATATTTACTTTGGAAAGTGATAAGCACGGATTCCAAGTGACTTATCCGGTAACCTTAATTGGTACGTAGTGTAGGCCAATTTGATTATCTCTTAACCGCCTGTTCTGGGCGCTATAAGCCGACCAACAACGCAAAGTACTATTTTGTGAACTCCAATGGCTGCTGCTATGAGGCATATGGCTGCTAACTCTTTCAAAACTGAAAAGTTTGAAGGTGTTGACTTCAAAGAAGGGCCAAAGAAGTGCAGCTTCTTGTTGTCCGCGGTATGAGTGTAGTGTGATGCTCCCTGAACACTGCTATTCGGCAGCAGGATCATGGGGATGATGCTACTGTATAAAAGATAGAAGGGAGCAAATGGGAGAATGATGACTAATGTCTGCAGGGGTTTATCGTCAATGGTATGTCTAATTCTCTCCTTTGAGCATTTTATCAGAATATTGAATCTTCCAAAGAACTATGGGATTGCCTTGGAAGCCAATATGATGGCTGAGGATACTTCAGTAAGAAGTTTCCTTTAAGTAACTTTTCATAATTACAAAATGACTGATTCAGAGCCAGATTATGGAACAATACAATGAACTTCTTGGTATACTTTGGAAGGTTTACAACAACATGAATATGACATGGATATTGACAAACTCCCTCCTTCTTTGAAAGCTTTCCAAGCAATCATCTTGAAGCATAGAGGAGA
>LBNU01032604.1:290539-305752 GCA_014162995.1 Artemisia annua
AAAAAAAAAAAAAAAAAAAAAAAAAAAAAAAAAAAAAAAAAAAAAAAAAAAAAAAAAAAAAAAAAAAAAAAAAAAAAAAAAGCGACAAAGTTCTGAGAGCTTAAACAAAGTCGGAACATAAACTTTGTAAGAAAAATATACATATCAAACAAAAAATCGAATGGTTATTTGTTTTTTCTACGCATTACTCGTTTCTATCAAATTTTCTTATAGATTATAGACCACTAAACCTGATGTGCCGAGTATCAGATAAATAATGGTATAGATTAGCGCAGCCAACCTACCAGGAATATTTTGTCTTGCTCGGTAACATAGTTGTCATTCCTATTAAGGTCTGATCAACCATTGCTTATGATGATGCTTATTCTTATAATTACAAAAAGTCGATCCGTAGATGTTAAACGATAAACTGAATGGAAATTTAGAGTAAAAGTCTTTGTTGCCTACAAATTCTTAACATTGATTAGGACTTAAAATATATGATCACTTATAGTATCCTCGACCCTAACATACCGGGCCGGGCATACTCATAATACAAATAGCCCTGATCCATGGATGATCCGGATCACGCTATGCCCCAACTTCACCAAGCCGGGCTGGACAAGAATACTTTATCATAAGAAACCGCGTCTCAGCCCCTGCCGTGGAAGAAGTCCATGTTCGGAGCAAAACCAGGAATCGGGACCACGGTTTAACCCAAAAGAGTAAGGAATATCATTAGCTACAATATAGCTGACCTGGGCAGACTCCAAGGGAAAGACCGCATTTCCTTCCCAATAGCATCGTCATCAGAGGCAAGAGGACAAGAATGAGGTTTGACCTTTGGAGTTTTCCGCCTAAAAACGTCGCCATCATGGCACGTGATCATAGGTATCCGACAAGAATGACTATGGTATAAATAGAGGGCATCTACCACTCTCAACGGTATCATCATTATTACTCATTCACTATACACACTTTATCTCTCTAAACATAAACTTGCTCTCACACTGAAGGTTGACCGCGGAACCCCCTTCAGCTGTGAGACTAACGGTGTTGTTTATTTCTTAGCAGCTCCTCACCAAAGATATTCACTTAGTCCGAAATTCGCCCCATCAAGAGCTACCCTAAACTAGGTCTTGCATTGAGCCCAAGTTTTGTACAAACACATGACCACATGACAACGGACCTTAAACCGTCCTTTACAACCAACTTTTCAACATGACCATTTCGTGACCTCGAACCATGCTTTACAAACCACCTGAACACTACGCTATACCTCGGACCATAGACGGAACTTGAACATTTTTTTTGGAGGGGCCGAATTTATTTTGAGGGGGCCGAATCGGAGATTTGTTTGTAACCACAACTAAATTACCCCTAAAACCTATAATTTTTACACTAGGTGCCGCAAAGTTTGGGGGGCCGGGGCCCTCCCCGGCCCCTTAATAGTTCCGTCCATGCCTCGGACCACCTTTTACAAACCAGCCTCCCAACATGACCACCTGACCACTACACTACCTCGGAACACCTTTTACAAGTTAGCCTCCATACAGGACCACCAGACCACTACACTACCTCGAACAACCATTTACAAACTAGGCTTCAAACACGACTACATGACCACTACCCGACCTCGAACCACTATTTACAAACTGGCCTTTCGACATGACCATGTGACATCTACTCGACCTAGAACCACCAAACTATCCACATGAACACCGCCGTACCTTGAACCATCCTTTACAAACAACCTTCTAACATGCATGACCGCATGACCACCGGCTCACCGGCCTTAAACTGTTGTTTACAAACAACTTTCCAACATGACCATTTCGTGACCTTGAACCATCCTTTTACAAATCACCTGAACACTACGCTATACCTCGGACCACCTTTTACAAACCAGCCTCCCAACATGACCACCTAACCACTACACTACCTCGGACCACCCAAGCCACCTCCCTACATGACCGCCATACCACTACACTACCTCGAACCATCATTTACAAACTAGCCTTCAAACACGACCACATGACCACTACCCGACTTTGAACCACTATTTACAAACTGGCTTTCCAACGACCTCTACCCGACCTCGAACCACCCTTTACAAACTAGCCTTCCAAACACGACCTACATTACAACTGCCAAATCTGCAACAAAGATGCTTAAGATTTAAAGAAAAACTTGATTCGTAATCGTGATGTATGATATTGTTATTAATACCCACATAACATTTACAAAGAAAATAAAAATAAAATAACTAACCATCATGATGACCATACTCAAGAGAGTAAGGATTAAATGAGAAATATAATTAAGATTGACCAAAAAAATTACTTTAAATGTTACCCACATGGGTTATCTGGGATTTTGAAAGTGTCAAACACTTTACACTTTCAATACCGCAAACACCCATTTTGATAATATTTGAACGTAAGATGTCATAAGATTTCACATTCTTAGTTATAAACAAATCATAAGTTTGCTCACCTACCTATGTGGGATAAGCTGTTGGAACTTTTGTTAGAGCTTGGTAAATGCCTGGATATGTTATACAACAAACAGTACAAGGTTGTTATGTAGCTCCTTTATTGGCTTGTGCTTGACCTGATTTGTATGAGATATAGGTGGAGTTGGTATATTCTTAATCTCCAATTTCGCTTACAATTTTCGGTACCCAATGATAAAAATATACTCCCTCCGTCCCAAAATAAGTGTCCAGTTTGACTTTTCAGAGTCAAACTGTTCAAGTTTGACCTCAACTCTTTTTGTGTGTGTTATATAATAGTTGATGAAAAATATATAAATGGATTGTGTTTTAAGTGTACTTTTCAATGGTATAATTTTTCGCCAAGTATTCTATACTACAGAAAAAAAATATTTAAGATCAAAGTTGAACCAGTTTGACTCTGAAAAGTCAAACTGGACACTTATTTTGGGACGGATGGAGTAACATAATCCAATTTGATAGTACATTTTTATATTTCTACAAGGATCATGTTACAAAGAAAATCAAATGGACTATACGTCCATGGCGCATGTCAAGTTAGCAGAAGTTACGACTTATCAATGGAAAAAAATGAATTGATATCGTCTTATCTTTAAACAACAACTATCAAATGTTCTTTAGTCATTGTACCAATTGTCTAACCCGAGTTTTTGAACTTATCTCGGGTGATTTACTGATTTGATCAATTCGCTCTCTCATCTCCTCGATCAAGTGATTTTACCAATCTCCAACTTCACCCTTACGAAAGCTACTTTCATGTAGATTTAAGAAGACATCTCAGGTGAAGTTTTTCACTCAGATTTGGAACATTCCTAGCTCACTTATTCGAGACTACTAAAGCTTAATTTCTTTTAAGTAGTGGCTAGGTGTTTGTATATCATGTGATTGGTTGGTCAATCGCATGTTAGCGTTTTGGTTTGAAGCACAATAGGTGCGTTTTTGGTCATAGCCAATGTGGTGCTCAACCACATTTCCTATACTTCATTGTTTTGTGAGTAATATATTTTACCAAGGTAAATTAACCCTTTACCAAAAAAAAACTTCACCCTTACGAAAGAAATGTCAGTCTAACTCAACTTAAGAGCCAAACATTTGATGGCCGGCCAGGTTAACCTCCAAAACTTTCAGATGCTCAATACTATAAACTTTACAATCTTTTCACCACTCCATTATATTCTTCCACAGCTGAAATTGGGACACCCATGAACTCCGCCAATCTGTTGACATGACAACTTAAAAGNAAAAAAACTTCACCCTTACGAAAGAAATGTCAGTCTAACTCAACTTAAGAGCCAAACATTTGATGGCCGGCCAGGTTAACCTCCAAAACTTTCAGATGCTCAATACTATAAACTTTACAATCTTTTCACCACTCCATTATATTCTTCCACAGCTGAAATTGGGACACCCATGAACTCCGCCAATCTGTTGACATGAACCTAAGAATCCTACTTTATATCTACATTTTTAGAAATATCTTATTTAATTATGCAACATAAATATTCATTTCTTTTCACAGCCATCTTTCTGTTCAAACGTGCACTTCCAGTATTTTACCAAATTGATATCACGAGCAAAGACTACGATGCAAAACACATTGTTAAAATTTGGAGGAAAAAAAAAAAAAAAATTGATTCATGATTGCGAATTTGCGATGTAGGATATTATTCATTCCGACAAAACATATACAAAAAAGCCAAAATAAGCAGGATATTATCCATACCGACAAAACATATACAAAGAAAACCAAAATAAATAACCATCGAGATGACCAAAAGATCACTTTAAATGTTTATCTTTTGGTCATCTCGATGGTTATTTATTTTGGTTTTCTAGCTTTTCTCTAGACTCGTGACAAAAACAATGAATTATCTAGCTTTTCTCTAGACTCATGCTTGTATTTTTTCTAGTAAGTGTCATCAACATTCACATTAAAGATCGTTTATCTTCTGATAATCACTAAGCGACTATGTAACTAGATACAAATCCTCCATGGAGTACTCTATCACTCACACCAAAGTTCATTCTTCCAAACAATATCAAATCAGGTGATACATAACAGTGAAATCACTACAAAACTTAAGATCATATTGAACATTATTGACAAGATTAAAAACAATCAACAAACTTCCAAGAGCTAAAACAACGTCAGAACATAAATTTTGTTAAGAAAAAGGTAGATGTACAAAAAATTTGAATGGCTATTGTTTTTTTTATGCATTACTCGTTTCTATCAAATGTGCTTTCAGATTATAAACCACTAAACCCGATGTACCATGAATTAGATAAATTGTGCTATAGATTAGCCAACCAAGCATGAACATTACTACTTGCTCAGTTAGATAGTTGTCATTCGCTGTCAAGGTCTGATCGAAACCATTGCTAATGAAGATGCTATATTCATATAATCACTTAAGTACTGCGACTGCTTAGTCTATTAAGGGTGTCCAAGCTAGAGAACAAGATCAATCTAATATGATGATTGAGGCTTAGTATATATAACAGAATCGATTTTAAGATAACCAGAATGTAACTCACATTAATCTGTGATTTTGAAACTCGCTAGTGTTGTAGAATAGTCACTCAAGCATAAAGCGACGGTTTTACTACCGGTCATTTTTTTAGTAGTACTCTGACTAACGAGAAAGTGAATGGAATTCCCTTTTGCAAAATGTTGTTCTTAGAGTAGAGAGCTTTTGATAATGATTGGTTGTTAGATATCTTTGTTTTACTTGAATGATTATTCACTAACCTTTGCTTGTGGAGTATTAAAATTCTGAGTGAAGATTGTTTTTGAGCATTTCATTATCATTTTTCGTTTTAGTAGGTACTCTTGTGGGGTATGAACTTCATAAGGCTGGTAGTACATTTTACGCAAACTTGTATTCTTAGACTCGAGTTTGTACAACCTGAGAGCAAGTCTATTTCAAAAATCTTAAAAAGTTTTCCTTTGTTGCAAGAGTAAAACCTATCTCATTGTCGTCATAATGATGGCTGGTTCGAGGTCAATCGGTTTGTGGGCGTTAGTAGTGAGGGACTACTAGTTTGGGTAGTTGAACCAAATAGTTCACTATCAACACAAACTTATAGCATAAATAAAGGAGGTGATTAGTACGACATTAGTTTATGCACTATCAATTGTTAGCACCAAAAACAAGTTTTATGATAAACCAATTATAGTTATATTATAGTTATAAAACATATTATTAGTAACGGATTCGTATGCATATATTGGCGAATCGTGGGTAATCTCATGTTTTTTCATATTGATAGCGAGGAACTGGTTTCCGCGTATTGTATTGGAGAATAAAGCAATGCATTTTATATCTAACATAACGAACAAATAAACCATCAGAGATAGTTTATTAAACAAAAAATAACTAGATAAATTTAAAAAGCCCGAATAGCCAATGTTTCCTAAAATGAAATTAAATAATTGGTTTAGTAGTATTTTCTTAATTGGTTATTGTCAAGTTGTCAACAACTTTTCTTCTTATCACAAATTGGTGAAAAAAAAGAAAAATTTACCACTAAACGCACCCTTTGACTTCTTGATAAGAATAATTTAAGGGTTAATGGCATGTAATAGCTACATACTTTCCCACTTGTGCCATTATCAGATACCAACCCAAAATATTACAAGAATACCCTACAAACTTTCATATTTTTGTGTAGATATCATCATTTAACTTACAAAATTGGGTAATCATATTCCGGTCATCTTCTCCACTTCTTCCGGTCACTTTTCGGTAATCTTTTTCTGCAACTTACATATAACACTCAAAAACACCACACAATACAACCACACTTCGCATACATATCCACAAGAGCCGTCCCCAAAATCCCATCCAACTCCATCTTCTTCTTATCAACATACGCATAAATCCATCTCCCATCCAACTCCATCTTCCTCAACTCGTCCCATCCAACACCATTTTATTTTCATATAAGCAATAGCTCAATCTGGATGTAAGCTTAGTGATTAAATTTAATTAATTTAGAAAATTTTGTGGAAATTGATGTTTTATGCAAATACATTAGCTGATTGAGGTTCTTGGATCCGGTGTACTGATGTGATTAAGTTGACTTTTTTCATTATCTTAATAGTTATAGATTTTGATATGAATCTGCAGGGATGTAAGCCACCACCCATCAAACCATCGTTTCACCATTTTTCATGATTCAGTTCCGTCTTCACTGCCTCCTCTTCGCATATCAAACAGAGGCCCTGTAACCCCACCCATGTCGTCCCCAACTTCAAAACCTTCCCAACACAACAATCTCATTTGGGAATCTATAACCAAACACCAAATGTCCTCTTTTAACTTGCCTAATTTTACCTTGTGAAACCTATGGCTTCAACAAGTATTACGAATGATTCAGTTTTGGATAAAGGAAAAGGATTAGAATTAGATTTTGAGAGTACTCGTGGAAGTGGATTGAAGGCGTGGGAAGGCGAGAGGATACATGATATGGGACTAGATGATGCCACGTAAGCAAAAGTGGCCGGAACATGGAGTTGGATACATGATATGGGACGAGTTGAGGAAGATGGAGTTGGAAAAAAAATCCACGTATTTAATTTTAACCTGTTTAGCCGGTTGCCAATCATGCCACGTCAGCAAAAGTATGATAATGGAAAAAATTTATAAAGTTTGATGGGTATTCTTGTAATATTTTTGGTTGGTATCTGATAATGGCACAAGTGGAAAAGTATGTAGCTATTACATGCCATTAACCCATAATTTAAATACTTAAAAATGAAAACAAAAAATGATCTCACATGAAATTCATAATTTACAGTACTTGTTAAGTTGTAACGAAAAGGTTCAGACTTCATATAAAAAAAATTTACACCTTAAAATTTTTTTTATAGTTAACATAAAAAAGTTAAGACTTCGTATCAAATTTTTATATAGGATTTTTTTTTTCTTTTCCCCTTTTTTTATTTTATTTTTTTTTTAACGGCGAGTTAGTAGTTATTTATTCGAGCTCTCAAAACGACCTCCCACGTATCCATGGCCACCTGAGTAGAATGAGTTCCAGCGGGACCACAAAGCAAGACTATGACCATAAAACAACAAACAAGAAGACCATTGGATATATAAATGATAATTATTTTCCTTCTTTTGTCTATGTGGGATGGGAGTTAGCATGGCTTTCATGACAAGAACATAGAAGTGCCTAGCTTTTCTCTAGTGCTTGTGTTTTATTCTATACAGTACCATCCATACGCACATTAAAGATCATTTATCTTCTAAATTCACTACAACACTGAATTCAGTCTTACAAACAATACCGAATAAAGTAAAAATAGAACTTTAAATTACTACAAAACTTTGTCAAGAAAATGTACATCTCAAACAAAATTGAATGGTTATAATTTTTTTTACGCATGACTCATTTGTATCAAATGTGCTTTTAGCTTATAAACCACTAAACCCGATGCACCGAGAATCAAATAAATAATGGTATAGATTAACCAGCCTACCGGGAACATTATTACTTGCTCAGTTAGATAGTTGTCATTCGCTGTCAAGGTTGCTGATGAAGATGCTAATAATTAGTGAAGTAATGTGACAACATAGTCTACTAAGGGTACCCAAGAGAACAAAGATCAACTTAATATGAGGCTTAGTATATTGTATATTGTGTACATGCTCTATTGCATAGGCATAGAAACAAATTTTAATTAAGTCTCAATTCAGTGACAACGACATAAACTTTGAGTTGCAAAATCACTTAGTTAAATCTCAATTTAGCACGATTCATGGTGATTGGATCATGTAATGATGACGATAACGATAAGGGTAAAGAACCTTTGGAAATGGACCCTAAGTTTGGTACCTTTTTGTGCCATTTGCCCTTAAATGAAAGTTTATGTATATGTTCTAATAGTTGTTTTTAGGAAATTTTTAATGTTAATACTTATTTGTACGTAATAAAATGATTTAAAAAAAAGTAAGCAATTAAGTATCAATTCTTATATATAAAATAATATAAAACAAACAATATACACAGGATAACTGATGATAATAATATGTTGGTATTTGATATCATCACCGTATAATGGCCGAGTCTAGACGTATAAAGGTCGGCTCTAGCAATCATATCGGGTGGTTCCCTTAGATGACCTCCATTTGTTGTGTTTTTGCATTAATTTACTTGGGTTTTTATAACCTTTGAAAAATTGAAAATACTCGCTAAAAGGTTTACTATCTCATTAGAAATACTATTAGTGAAATATTATACCTTTTAGCGAGTATCTTCCATTTTATTATTTTTGGTTAAATATCATGGCGTCACTATAAGAAGAATAATCCATCCACATTATAAGAATGAAACCCTAACATATTGATTACCAGATTTGCTCCAATCCAGAATGATACGGCGTATCTGTCTTCAGTTTAGTAGACTTTTCCAACTTGATCAATTTTTCTCCAATTCACATCAAAAATAGCTAAATTTCGCCATTTGCTTGTTTATAACTGAGATTTACAAAACTAAGCAATTAACTATCAATTCTTATATAAAATAATATAAAACAAACAATGTACATAGGATAACCGATGCTAATAATATGTTGTTATTTGATAACATCACCGTATAATGGCCGAGTCTAGACGTATAAAGGTCGGCTCTAGCCATCATATCAGGTGGTTCCCTTAGATGACCTCCATTTGTTGTGTTTTTGCATTAATTTACTTGGGTTTTTACAACCTTTGAAAAATTGAAAATACTCGCTAAAAGGTTTATTATCTCATTAGAAATAGTATTAGTGAAATATTATACCTTTTAGCGAGTATCTTCTATTTTATTATTTTTGGTGAAATATCATGGCGTCACTATAGGCTTTAGAATATATATCATTTCTTCTTTGGCAGTAAATGACTAACATCCTTACTATGAAATATTGTCATTCAATAATAAAATTGGAAAGCAAGCAAAAGATGTTTTATTTAACAACGTTGCGTGTATCGAATGTTTTCACTGATCTTAAACCAATAGATCCATATGTGGAAGGACAGAATCTTCCTACGGAGGCATGTTCTATGAAGTTTGTTGTTGGAAAATTTCTTGTTGGAAAATTTCTGAACTTCAAGATGTATGATGGAAAGCCTGTTGTGAAACAAGTGGAAGAACTCCAAATTATAGTACATGAATTGAAAGTTGAAGGCATAAGTATTAACTCTAATTCAATTAAACCAAGGTTAGGGTTTGCAAACATAAGCACTAAGAAAAATAATCCATCCACAATATAAGAATGAAACCCTAACATATTGATGCGTGCCATGTATCAGTGTAGTATAGAGTGTTTTTGCCTAATCAAGTTTTAAATTTATATTTAGCAGAATTATTACTAACATACACACACTTAACGAGCAGTGTACCCGATTATTATGTATATAGTGGTAAGTAGAGTGTCGAACACTAGGAATGGAACGTAATATCTAGTTGATTTAATCAGTATTTTAATATCTAAGTTAGTTTTACAACCTAATCTAATAAACGGGGGTTTAGCCTGACAGNGCATCCTAATCTAATAAACGGGGGTTTAGCTTGAGAGACTAACACAGATTTAATTAAACAATAAATGTAAAACTAATGAGAACAAATTAGTGAATAGCAATCACGTACACAGATAGATAATAGAAACACGTTAGAAGACCTGTCCTTATAATTAAGTAGCTTGTCACTTGTTTTATTGCTAGTTTTATATGACGAGTATCGTAATCTAATCTGTCTCGTTGGATCCTAAATATCGGCGAGTAAACTATTAATGATTACTTATGTTTATCCTACCTTCTAGACACTAGATAAGTAGGCGAGGAACAAGTATGGTAGCCCAGAACTAAACATAGAGGTTATCAATGCACAAATACAAGTCACCAAAAATATCATCATATAAACTTTAATCGATGGGAAAGCAATTTTAAGGGGTATGGTGGCCACAAGCCCGTCAATCCTGATGGATTAAAGCTTACTAATACAATAAATAAAACTACTTAATGAATTATACACATGCAGGACCTTCTTACGGCTCTAAGATCTTCTTTTGGGGCGTGTCTTGTGATGCTTCTTCGACTGAATTAGTCTCCTTAGGGTTTCTTTTCACTCTCCCAACTCGTATCTGTCATGGGGTATTTATAGTTTTTGTCTGAGGGATCAATGCAACGCATGTTGATGATAGATGCGGCGCATTTACTTAACTTCGTGCAAGGTCCAAGATTATTATATTCTGGAATATTCGTACACCGCCTTAAGATGTGGCGTAACTTGTTCCTCTATATGGCGCATGTCCTGTTGTTGGGAACGTAGTTTTACTATTTATCAAGTCTCGGTCATTTGTAATAAACATTAGGTTGCTTAGTTATTTACATCATTATTTTTTAAGTTACTAGACTTTTGTTAATGTGTCCAATGGGCTTAAAGCCCATGTTCTAGATGAAATAGGAAGGATGGGAGTGTTGCCCTACTCCTTGCCTATAAATACTAAGCTTATGTAACTTGTAAACTTGTTGGTTATTTCATAATACTAAGGAAACTCTTGCATTTCTATTTCTCATATTGAAGTAATTATCCAACTCTTATTCTCATCTCATTTCTATCATTACAAACTTGTGTAATCACTAATATGGTGACCTAACAAGTGGTATCATTCGCTAGAAGAAGGTGTAGTGTTTTGTTTTTGTTGTATTCGATCCAAATCTTCCTTTTTAATCGTTATTTTTAAAATTTTTGATCTTTTGTTGTTTGTTTCTTGGTTTTTATCACATCTTTGCTTACAAACTTGTGTTACAAATCATAACAAACAAAAAGTTTCAAACTTTTTCATCAAAAACTAAAGATTCGAATTTTGTACTAATTTTCGAAAATACTCAAATTTTTGAAAAGTTTGTCAAGTTTGCAACTTTCTTTTAAGTTTTCATCATTTTTAACATAGTTGTACAAGAATCTTTGATTAAAAACATGATTTTGGTGTGCTTTCTTCAAACACAAAATTCTGCCAAAGTTTCGAGAACACAATGTACTATCTTTCGAAAACACAAAAAACCAAACTTTCGAGAATACTCACCGTTGCTACTTAAGTGTTACCGTTGTTTACTCGGTGCTTTTCTCTCTTGTATAAGAAAGGAAACACTTCGACTTGTTGCATATTTTCTAAATTGTATAATTTAGAAAATTTTGGGTGTGGAATTTTCAAAAATTTGTAAATTTTCGAGAACACAATTACANACATTTACTTAACTTTGCGTGGGGTCCAAGATTATTATATTCTGGAATATTCATACACCGCCTTAAGATGTGGCGTAACTTGTTTCTCTATATGGCGCATGTCCTATTGTTGGGAACTGGTATGTGCTTAAACACATACCTTTTCTTGACCAAATTAATACCAAAAAGACCAAAAACCCGCAAATAAATGCCAAATATATGTGTTTTTGTACATGCAGGTAATAAAATATGAGAAAACGATAAAAACCGGGTCAAAATCATAGAAAACGAGCACGAGAATGGAAAAGAGCAAATATTTATAACCAAATAGTCAAAACAAGTCCCTGGAAGTTTTCCCCTGCACAAGATTGATGAAGTTTCACAAAATGACAAGTTTAGCCCCTCATCTTTCCTAAGTTGTCAAATCTGGTCCCTGAAAGAATATTTATGAAGAAATGACAACTCATGCCCTCCAAGTATTCGAGATACTCAAGACAAGCCCTTGGATAATATTTATCGAAAGATGGCAGATCAGGTCCCTAAGAAATCAGAATTTACAACTTAAGTCCCTAAACCTTACACCTAAAACCTAAAACTATTATTACACTAAAATACACTAAGCCCTTTTAAATCTAACTAAACCCAAAACCCAATAAATCCCTGAACCCAAATAACCCACAGGCCCATCACCACTTTTATACAAAATACCCAGTCCACTCTTTTACCCGGCCCATAAAAAACAAATCAAACTATAATAAATAAACACAAACACCCAAACGCGCCTTAAACCCTTTTTACTGTACATCCCTAACCCCCCATTCACCTCTGTAAATCCTCAAAATTAACCTCGTACTAAATCAAACCACCTCGTACCCTCTAGATACACCTTCCAGAACCTGTCAGAACCTTGAATACGTGGAAAGATAAACACAAAAGATTAAATAGAAGAACCTGGAAGATGAGCCAAGCATCCAGAAGCAAGATAAGGATGATAAAGGCGGTGGGAATTCTTCTTGAAGCTTCAAGGGAACCAGAGACTTCCAAGAGAGCCTATAAATACCAGTCCTCCTCATGAGTTTAAGTCGTGTAGAAAAATTAGATAAGCTAGTTAGTGCTTTAAGCTTTCTTGTAATCTTTCACTGTTTTCTTTAGTGTAATAAACCTTTTTAGTTTAATAAAAATTAAGCTTTTGTTGCATTTTAATTCCAAGTCTGTCTTTAGCTTTTTCAACATATAAGCTCTTTTTACTTTACAAAGTTCTTAGCTTTTTGCTTGTCTTAAAGTTTCCTTAAGCTCTTTTTACATATTTCAAAAGCTCTTGTTTGTTTCTGTACAACTTTCACTATATATAAAAAAAATAATAAAAAATAAAAAATAAATAAAAAAAATTAAGCTTTTGTGAGGAAACATAAGCTTTCACAAGCTCAAACCTCCTCTAATAAGCTCATTAAGATGTTCAATAGCTTTAGTGAGTTTATCTTACCTTCTAAGTGGCATAGCCTCTTCTCATTGCATCATTCCAAGTAAGTTACCCTTTTACATTTCTGCACCTTATTATTTAGTAGTTAGTTATTGTCTTTAATCTGTTTAGTAAAGCTTAACTTAGTTATTTTCAGCTAAATGTGAGATTAAGTAGTGAAATTACATGTGTTTACTCATATCTAAATCCCTACTGCCTAGACTTAGCTTGATTTGCATATGTAATGTATTCTGCTTGATCTTACTGTTCTATTAGCTCTTACAGTAGTTAAGTAAGTTAGTTTGATCCTTAAGATAGTTAGTATAAGCCTAAATCTGCATAGCATAGTGTTATAGGCATTATTAAGGGGTGTTTGGCATAAGCCTGTTATTGGGGTTATAGCTTTAATCTTGCTGTCACTTTTGCTTTAGTAGGTCAGTTAGGACATATAAGAGTAAGTTAAATCAGAATATTGCATACTTTAAGCCAAAAGTCAAAAATACACTCTAGGATTAAATCTGTCTGCATAAGAGAATAAGAATCTGTCCTTTTGAGCATTAGTAGATTTAGAACATATTTAGGTGTGGCAAGTAATAAATTAACTTAATATTACATGTAGGCTTAGATTGGATTAGTAGAATCTCAACTTGGTCAAAATCTGTTTCACATTAGAAAGTCAATAGGACAACTTAGCTCAGCTTCAACAGGCCACTTCTAGGGATAATTTAGTAGATCAATAGGTGTTATTAGGACTTGTAATTGTTTCTGAGGTTAGTTTACCTAGCATAGATTACACACAATCATTTTCAAGCATTTCTAACAACAACTAATAGGCTAAATTTGATCCATAATTCTGTCCCAAACTGTGCACCCATAAAGTTCAGCAGCTACAGTAGCTGTTGCAATGGTTTAATTGGAGTTCAATTAGCTTGATAAAATTAGGGCTTTTTCACTTTTTAGGTTAATTTCTTGGTTATTTTCATTTTGCCCCACTTATTTTCCCCTTAACAGCTTATTAGGTGCTTATAAATAAGCTCCAAAGTAGGTACCTTAGGACTAGGAATCTGTTCTTAGGGTTATTTGCTTAATTGCTTTTCTTTGTGCTTTTCTGAGTTTTTCCTTTTCCCTAGTGCTTATTGTGGTGTGTGTAAGCTGTCCTAAAAGTTGTGTGCTCAAAAGTGCTTAATTGCTTATTATTTGCTTTTTACCAAACTGCTTATTAGGTCATTTAGCTTATTTAGAGGTCAAAACTGTTCTAGCTTATTTTTCCTAGGTTTAGATTAATATTTTAGATTTTCCATTAAAAATTCAGATTTATTTAAGCTTATTTGCTATTTCTTTTATTTAATTTTATTTTTAATTACTTTTTAATTATTTTTAATTAATAATAATTAAATAAAAACCCCAAAAAAATAGTTTTATGTTTTAAAAATAGTTTTTAGTAGTTTTGTAATCTTAGGAAAATAAATTTTACTTTTCAAAATTATTTTCCTTTTATTTAGTATTTTTAGTAATTAATAATAATTAATATTAGTTTTTAATTAATATAAAAAAGTATAATTTTAAGTTTTAAAATTTAGTTTAAAGTATTTTAGGATTTTAAAAAATTAATTTCCACTTTTCTTAAAAATATTTTCCTTTTAGTTTAATTAAATTAGTTTTTAAGTAAAATTAAATAAATAAAAAGTTAATTAAAAAGTTTTAAATAAAAGTAAGATTTAAATTTACATTTTAACCCCTTAGGAATTTAGAATTTGTGTTTAGGATTTAGGATTTCCCTAGTTGACTTAGTTTTGCCCGAGAATAGCTCGGGAATTTAGGATTTGATCCCGTTTTACGCTTAGGTTTTTATTTCCGTGTTTTACGTGTTTTTCCGTGCTTTCCGTGTTTATTTGTTTTTACGTGCTTTTATTTGTAGAAATTTAGGGTTCCCTTAGCCTGCACGATTCATTTCACGAATCACGAACACGAACCAACGAACCAAGTTTCAGCCTTCGTTGGGATTACGACCCGGGGATACATATTTACCGGTGCTATCCTCGGA
>LBNU01032604.1:305795-317871 GCA_014162995.1 Artemisia annua
AGATGAAATAGAAGAGATGGGAGTGTTCCCTATCTCTTGCCTATAAATACTAAGCTTAATGTAACTTGGTAATACTATGTTGGGTTATTTCATATACTAAGGAACTTCTGTGCATTTCTATTTTCTCATAAATTTTGAAGTTAATTATCCAACCCTTATTCTGATCTCATTTTCTATCTTATCAACTTGTGTATCACTAATCATGGTGACCTAACAAGTTATCATTCGCTAGAAGAAGGTGTAGTGTTTTGTTTTTGTTGAATTCGATTCCAAATCTTCTTTAATCTTATTATAAAATTTTTGATCTTTGTTGTTGTTTCTTGGTTTTTTATCACAGGTTTTGCTTACAACTTGTGTTTACAATCATAACACAAAAAAGTTTCAAACTTTTTAACAAAAACTAAAGTTCGATTTTGTACTAATTTTCGAAAATACTCAAAATTTTTGAAAGTTTGTCAAAAGTTTGCAACTTCTTTAAGTTATTCATCATTTTAACATAGTTGTAAAGAATCTTTGATTAAAAAACTTTGTATTTATGTGTGGCTTCTTCCAAAAACAAATTCTGCAAAGTTTCGAGAAACATGTACTATCTTTCGAAAACCAAAAACCCAAACATTTCGAGAATACTCACCATTGCTACTTAAGTGTTACCGTTGTTTACTCGGTGCTTTTCTCTCTTGTATAAGAAAGGAAACACTTCGACTTGTTGCATATTTTCTAAATTGTATAATTTTGAAAGTTTTGGGTGTGGAATTTTCGAAAATTTGTAAATTTTCGAGAACACAGTTACATTTTCGAAAACTTGTCCAAAGTTCTCGATAAACACTGATATTCTCGAAGAAATACTCCACATTTTCGAAAAGTTCAGAATTTCGAAAAAGTCACAATTTTCGAAAATTTTCTTTGTATTCTCGAAAATCCTCAAAGTTTCGAGAATCCTAAAAGTTTCGAGAACACTCACAGTTTCGAGAATCCACAAAGTTTCGAGAACCCTAAAAAGTTTCGAGAACCCACAAAATTTTCGAGAATTTTTCTAAGTAAAAAGTTTCAAGGATTTACTTGGTGCATACTTTCGAGAATTGGCATTACATCTATACCTTCTACAAGATCCATTAGTACACAAGTGTTCAACATGTATCAACCACCGTACTACAACTTTAATTTTCTCATCCTTATCAACAGCAGAATCAACAGTATCATCAACAGCAATATCATCAGCAGCAACAGTATCAACAACCTTCACAGTATCATCAACAACCGTTATACCCACAACATCATCTTTTAATGCAACAACATCAGATCATTCCTCAACAACAACCATATCAAATGTCACTGCAACCAATTCATAATCAACCTAAACAACCTCACTGGTTTGACAGGATGTGTGAAGTGATAACTACTCAACAATCCAGACATGAGGCAGGATCAATTGACACACCCCCAATGCTTACACCTGGTAATTATGTTCAGTGGGCAAGTCGATTCCTAAGGTTTATTGAACTTAAGAAACCCCATGGTAAATTCATGAGTATGCTATGATTTACATACTTCAAGGTATTCCGAATCCAATCTTTCAAAGTGTTGATCACCGCTTCACCAACATCATTAATGATTTGGAACGACATGAAGTTCACCTACCAAGGATTGCAGTTAACACCAAATTCATCAGTAGTCTTGGTCATGATTGGCAAAAGTATGTGACATTTGTTAGACAAGCAAAGAATCTTCATAATGCTCCATATGGTCTGTTGTATGATTACCTGAAGCACCATGAATCTGAAGTGGAAAAAGATCGAGCTATCCGAGGAGGCTATTCACCACCACCAACACCAAACTCTTTGGCACTCGTTGCTCAATTTCATACTGCTCCACCTCCAATGTCAAATCATGCGTATGTTCAAGAACAGAATTACTTCAGTTACCCGCAACCTGCAACCTCAAACCAAATGGTCTCATATGACTCATCTCCGCAGCAGGCTTCAAATCAACTTGTTCCATATGACAACAGTGATACCATGTACTACTCAAATTCTAATGAAGATGACGATGAGGATTTCAGTACTTTAAATCAAGGACTTGCTCTTATTGCACGGGCTTTCAGCAAATTCTCAAACAAGACAAACAACCGTCTATGTTCTTCTTCTAACACAAGGAATCAAGCTGTTGTGCAATATGGAAGGGTTGAAATACAAAACCGTAACTCAGGAAGATCAGGCTCTGGAACAGCAGGTTATATGGGGAATTCTGGTAATGGACAAAGGTTTAACAACACTGGAGGATACAGAAACAATTCAGATGCTCCTAAAAAAAGATCTGACATTGTGGAAACAGGGAATTCAGACTCTGGGAATGCAGTGTGGTGCTAAAACTGTAATGGAAAAGGTCATATTGCTACTGCATGTCCAAAACCGGGAACTCGGGGAAGTAAGTTTCACAAGCAAGCATTACTCTTAGCTCTCAAAGATGAAGGGGGCGGAACTTTCATTGAGCAAGAAAATAGTTTCATAGCCAATGCTTACAACGATGATGACATGGAAGATCTGGAGGCAAATGCTGCTGTGATGCTTATGGCCAACATGCAGGAACTTCAATTCAATGATTCAGGCCCAGTGTATGACACTGATGGTTTGTCTCAGGTACATGACCTCAATACGTGCCTAATACATGAAATAGCATCACCTTCTGCTTCTGAATCAGACAAGGCGCAAGTTGTTCCATCTGACTCATCTTTATCTCCTCAAGAAGATGAACAAATGAACACAGTTGTTATATTTGATGATGACACAGTAGTTACATTTGATGATCCTATTGAGAATGACAAACATGATCATGTCGAACAACATGAACCTTTGCCTGATCCAGATCTTGACATTCATTTCTGGATTCACAAACTCAAAGAAATGACCACTTTAAGTCAACAATATAATGAGAAAAATAAATCATTAAAAGCTACAAATGATGTTTTAATCAAGGATATTGAGTGCTACAAAATACAACTAGCAAATCTCGAAAACAAAGAAAAACGAGAAAAAAGTTTTGAAATGGCGTTTGAAGAATATTATAATAAAGAACAAGATCTTCAACATAAAATGAGGGAATTAATTGAGTCTAACGGTAAATTGGTTTCTAAATTGGAAAATGAAAAAAGTGAACTCAAACAACAAGTTGCACAACTTCAAAACGAGCTTTCAAAAACACAAACAGAGTTGTCAACTTGCAAAACTGAATTTTATGAACATAAAGTGCGGAAAAGGAAAAGAGAAGATTCTTTGATCGGTGAAATTGTGGATCTTGAACGCCAACTAAAGGAAATTCAAAATGTCATTTACAAAACTGGGGGCTCAATCACAACAATTCAAAAATTCAAAATGAAGCCAAAACCTAATGGAGGCTTTGCTCTTGGTGACTGCCGATCCCGTTTTCTTCATAAAGCACTCAAGCAAAATCCTAAAATTTACAGTATTGATCAAATGCTTGATAATTCAATTGTGCGAGTTGTTGTACATGATACTGAGGAAGAAGAAGAAGAAAATAAAGAAGAGAGTCGATCAAAAATGAGTCAAATACAATTTTGCAAACTGTATGATTACTCAAAAGCTCCTCACATTTCGAAATCTTTTGTTCCTCCAAAAGAAATACCTGAGAAATCATGGTATATGACAGAATCATATGTCTCATCCTCCAATGGGGCTCCTGTTCTAACTGTGGCACTAGTAAATGGTCCTTTACCATCTTCTGGTGAAATTACACCTTTGCCCAAACGTTGTCGTGTACTTGAGTATTTTAAAACTTTTATGGAAGACATCGAAATTTTGGAAGATGCAATTGAACGTAACTCAGAAATAAAAATTGCTACTTTTCAATCAGCTTACGAGCGAGAAAAGAGAGAAATTTTTCAAAAACAATTTTTGCCATTTGTTCAACATTTGCGTCTTTGTGCTCAACGGTGGGAACAGGAACTTCAAAAAGAGGTCAAATCAATGATAAATATTTTCAACACAAATGAAAATGCATTTTTGGTTCAAAAGCAAAGAAACAGAGCTTTAAAAAATGATGCTGATCGACTCTTGGAACAAGTTCTCAATGCTGATATTTTGTCTATGATTATGAATGCTCTTTATGAATCTGGTACCTCCATGCTTGTTGATGATCACTCTGCCGATAATGATTTGTTGAAAACTGAGCTTAAGGCATTAAAACAAGAAAATGAAAAGATGAGGAAAAACAGTGATGATGTGCAAAACAAACTTTCAAAAGAAATTTGTCAACTCAAACAAAGGCTTGAATGGTGTCAAGCTCAAAGTCTTGAACTGGAATTGCAACTTCAAGCTCAAAATGTTTCAAAGTCTTGTCAAACTTGCAAAGACAAAGAGTTTTTCAAAAACCAATGTCTCAAATATGAGCATGAAATTGCGGAATTAAAAATTGAAAATGCTGAATGGCAACAAAACCGTAATGACATGGCTTATCTCAAAAGAAAACTTGAGTCTCAAATTCAGGATAAAAATCACATCATCATTGATTTAAATGAGAAAATTAAGCTACTTGAGAAAGGAAAGTTTGTTGATTCCACCGTAATAGCACCAGGATATCAAATAGACAAAACAGATAGGGAAAATAATGCTCAGATTACTAATGTTAATCCTTCAACTTCCACAGGAATAGTCTCCACTAATAGCGTTAGCAGACCCAAGCGAAAAAGTAACAAGAAGAATAGGATCTTGCAACGTAAAAGAGGAACACTAGAAGCCCAAGAAGTAGAAGATCTACTTAGGAATTTGAATAAACATCATGTTGCATCTGACTTAGATTCTAATCTGGCAAATTGTAATCCAAATCTCAGTGTAACGAATGATGAACCTATGAATGTTCTGAATATTAATGCATCTTGTGTGTTCTATCGTAAAAGTGTATTATCTGGTGATCATGCAAAATGTGTAGCTAATTCTCTCTTAAATCTTCATAAGAAACGTAGGTCTGGCACTCAATCTAGGCCCACTAATGCCTCTAAGTCCATCTTAGGAAAACCGCCAACTACTGTTTCAAATGATGCTGTAGTTACCCCCACAGTTGAAAAGAACAATTCTAGGAACAAGCCCAAAGCTAGTGAATTCACCAAAAAGAAAGCGAGAACTAGTTGGAACTGGCAACGTTGGTTACAATATAAACCAAATTTTACATGGATTTCTAAAATTCTAAGTAAGTGTGCTTCTAACCAACAGGAACCCACAACTTCTTCGGGTTCCACCCTTACCTTTGTTCCATCCTCGTCATCTTCTTGTGATGCAGGTGGTTCAAATTGTTCTCTGGATTGTTGATAGCGGATGCACCCGACATATGACAGGCAATCTCAAACTGTTAGTCAACTTTGTTTTAAAGTTTATCGGCACTGTCAGATTCGGAAATGATCATTACGCTTTAATTATGGGATACGGTGACTATGTGAATGGGAACATTGAAATTAGCAGAGTTTATTATGTTGAAGGCCTGGGTCACAACCTTTTTTCTGTCGGTCAATTTTGTGATGGGGATTTATAAGTAGTATTTCGAAAGAAAACCTGTTTTGTTCGTGATTTACAGGGAAATGATCTAATGGGGTTTGGCACACGCAAAACTAGTCTCTACACAATCTCAATGTCTGATATGATTGCTTCATCTCCGATTTGTCTTCTCTCCAAAGCTGAATCGACTAAATCATGGTTATGGCACAAACGCCTTTCACACTTGAATTTCAAAACGATGACTAAACTCGCTTGTCATAAACTTGTTGATGGCTTTCCAAGATTCCGTTATGCCAAAGATCACTTATGCCCTGCTTGTGAACAAGGTAAAAGTACTCGTGCTCATTTCCTTTCTAGAACTGAGCACAGTACTAATCATGTTTTACAACTGCTTCATATGGATTTGTGTGGTCCGATGCGTGTTCAAAGTATCAACGGTAAACGCTACATATTAGTAATTGTTGATGATTACTCCTGTTGGACTTGGGTTTATTTTCTTCGAAGTAAAGATCAAGCTCCTCATGATCAACACCTTTCTTACGAAAATTCAAGTTCAGTTACGCAACACGGTCAGAAAGGTTAGAACTGACAATGGAACAAAATTTAAGAATCAGACTCTGAGGTCGTATTTTGAGAAAGTGGGAATTGAACATCAAACATCCATTTCAAGAACACCTGAACATAATGGAGTAGTCAAAAGACGCAACAGAACATTAGTGGAAGCTACAACAACGATGTTAATCAATTCTTAATTACCAGATTACTTATGGGCAGAAGCTGTTTCAACCGCATGCTATACTCAAAACCGTTGTATGATCACAAAACGCCATCAGAAAACCCCTTATCAACTTGTTCACAAAAGGAAACCGAACATCAATTACTTTCATGTATTTGGTGCTCTTTGCTATCCAGTTAATGACCGTGATGATCTAGGTAAACTCAAAGCAAAGGCTGACATTGGAGTGTTCGTTGGATATTGTGAAAATTCTAAAGGCTTTTGGATATGGAATCATCGTACAAGAGAGATTCAAGAAACTATTCATGCTAATTTTGATGAACTCACACAAATGGCTTCTGAGCAAAACAACTTAGGACCCGCATCCAACCGTCTAAACTTTCCGGATTCTTCGGCTGAACCTTGGTCACTCACCCGTAAAGAAGTGGAAACCTTGTTTGCTCCACTGTTTGATGATACGATTGTTAACCGTCCTTCTGAGGTCTCACCAATTTCCGCTGCACACCTTGATAACATTCAAGTACCTGATTCACCTCAACAAACAACAACAACTGTTGAGAAAGACGGCCCCTCCAATTGCATCTCCAACAACAGCAGAACAAACCGCTTCCAACTCACGACAATCAGCTGAAGATCCTACACCAAAATCAATTCCATAATCCGCAGAGCATGACCCAGATGCGTTCTTTAACCCGTGATGTGCTATTTGTTAGTGCAAGTTTTAAATTTATAAAGGTGAATTACCGAATCTAGAAACAACACATACGAGCAAGTGTACTCGTCCGTTATAGCAAGATATGATGGTAAGTCGGGATCGTTCGCAGGGATTTGTGAGTGAATCTAATATTAGTCTAAAAGTAATTCTCTAAACGTAAGCAAATAAGATAATAAGCAAATTCAATAATTTAAAAGCTACACTTGTTTAGACTAGTCTTCTACTTAATGACACATGGGATTGNTGGAAAAGTTTATTATACTAAAAGGAAACTGAGAAAAATCTAGCGGAGCATAAGCAGTTGTAAATAAGCAGAAAATAAGCAAGTCTAAAAATGATGAGCAAAATTAAGCTAAACAAACTAAGGCCACATTAAATATTAAACTATAAGAATCCTAACTAGAAATACTAAGTGGCACAGATGGTTATTGAAGTTTGTGTGTTGAACCAAGAGGTCCAGTGTTCGAATCTGTCTAACTCCATTTTTTTTGAAAACCACCTTTTTTTTTAATGCAAACAAACTAAAAACATGAAACTAAAATTTTCTAAAACTACAACTTTGTCTAAATCTCAGTATATAAGTAGTGAAATAGGAACAGTGGGCAAATACTTATACTAAGGCAATTACTAGAAAACTTAAAAGCTTTTCTAAGGGATTATAAGCTAACCTAAGGAAAAATAAGCTAAGGGTACTAAAGAGGGGTCCTAATAAGCACTAATGGGGACAATAATAAGCAGTTAACAAAACCTAAAAGCACTAATTAAGCAGAATCTAGCAAAAAAGAACAAAGGCAGCAGAAAATAGTGACAGATAGCTCACTTAGAGGCATGAAATAAGCTGTAAAAAAAATTCATAAAAATAAAATAAAAATAACACTAACTAAATAAGCAATCAAACTGCCTAAGTACCAAATTTTAGAGCAAAAGAGTTAAAAATAAAGAAACTAAAAATCAAAAACTTCTGGGCTGTGGGGATGATTTTTGACAGCAAAACGTGGGTGAAAATGGGCACAAAATGAGTGATTTGACCTATGAAGCAATGATACCAGATATTGTAAACTTGCATCAACCTATTTGAAGCATTATGAACCAAAAACAACAACATTAGAGGCCTCAGAGAAAATCTATCCTAGCTACTTAAATGAAAACAGTTGTAGTAAAAAAAAAATTGGAAAACTAGCTAAGAAGCTTACTACCTGCTTGACACTGAAAATTTCTACTTTAAAACTAATAACAAAGCTTAAACAAAGCTGATTCAACTTTGAGTTTCGGGTAAAAAACATTTTTTAGCCACAAATAACAGTTGTGCCAAACACTCCCTTAAGGAGGAGCTGCTTGGTTTTTTTAACTTAGAAACTGATTTTTAAACTAGAACTTGGGAAGAAAAAGTGCTTGAAAAACAGTTTTAATGCAAGAAAACACTCACGACAAGTTGTATAAGCTTGTGTGAGCTTATAGAAACAATAAAAGAGCTTAAAAGAAAGAACTTGGATATAAAACAATAGAGATTGAATTTAAGAAAAAATTGACAATAAATAAAAGAAGGCTAGAAATTTATATTAAACTTGAATTTAAAAGTTACAACTTGAATAAAAGTGCTGAAAACTAAATGAGATTAAACTTAAACTAAGAAAGCTAAAATTACTACTACTCCTACTTAACTAAAATCCTACTCCTAAAACCTACTCCTAATGCCTTATAGAATTGGCTACATCTGCTATTTATATGACTGAGTAGGAGGGTCCTTTTTGGTCTTGTCTTCTTCTCTTGTGTTAATTCTGTGAGAGGAGTGAGTCTTGAAACCCTTTGTGCTTTCTCAAATCCAATCCAAGCCATCCATTCATCTTGGTCCCCAAGCCTTATATTCTGAGCCATTGATTGATTGTGGATGTTTGGAGGATTGCCAGCGTGGCAGAGGAGGGGGGAGGAAACAGTAGCATGTGATGAAGTTTGGAGGGTTGTGGGAGTTGATTCAGAGGGTGAAAGGGATGGTTGTGTTGGCTAGTTGCTTTGGCGGGAAAAGGGTTAAAGGGACATGGTGTTAGTTTGACTTTTGGGAGTCAACCAAAAAGGTCGGGGTGAGTAGGGTTTGGCAGATTTGTGGGGAGAGGGTTCAAATGGGTTTGTGTGGGTTAGTTTAGGGAATGGGCTTTAGTGGTTAATGGGTTAGTTGTAGGTTGTAGATAGGATTTGGTTTAGTAATTTTAAGTTTAGTTATTAGTATTATTAGGTAATTAATAATAATAGGTTTAATATTAAAACTGAATTTGTAGAAAAATATTTTTGTAGGGTTTTTTTTTTTTAAATTTTTTTTAAATAATAATATTAATAATAATAATAATAATAAAATTAATCAAAATAAAAAATAAACTAAATAAAAGTTTTAGCAAAATAATAAAAGGTTTTGTCAAAATGGTTTTGTGATTTTATTTTGGAAAATGGTTTAAGGTTTTGAAAATGATTTTGCATTTAAGTGTCGGGATAAAGGGTAAATTGGGAATTTAGGTGTCGGGTGAGGGTATTTTGGTCATTTGGTCTTGGATAAGGGGTGATTTGGGAAGTTAGGGTTTTGGTGTGGTTTTCCATGTCTCCCCCCGTGTCACATACCCGGGATTGACTTAGGCCTTTGACTTTTTGTCTTTTTCTTCAATTTTCTTCAAAATAGTGTCGAGTCGATCCGGTAATGCTCCAATTTGCTCCGCTTTCCCATCCAAGCTCCGTTTTTCTCACTTTTGCCTTGTTTTCAATCCATTTGTACCTGAAATACACAAAAACACAAACCAAGGATTTTTTTGACACTATATGGTCTTTTCGGGTGTTTTTGGTCGTTTTTGTTTGTTAAATGAGGTAAAAGATATGTGTAAATAGGCACATATCAATGGACTACATGGAGANCCCATCCAAGCTCCGTTTTTCTCACTTTTGCCTTGTTTTCAATCCATTTGTACCTGAAATACACAAAAACACAAACCAATGATTTTTGTGACATTATATGGTCTTTTCGGGTGTTTTTGGTCGTTTTTGTTTGTTAAATGAGGTAAAAGATATGTGTAAATAGGCACATATCAAATCCCCCACACTAAGCAATTGCTAGTCCCTAGCAATCCGATCATATGAAGTAATGAAAGGATCACAAGATTTGTTATGTTACCAAGTTCACCCCGTTTTGACTTCTTATTCCATTCAACTATTTTAAATGATAACGAAATTAAATAACATGCTTGATTTACAAAAGATGGCATTATACGTCTAGAGTCGGTATAATGCTAGAGCCGACCTTTATACGTCTAGAGTCGGCCATTATACGGTGATGATATCAAATACCAACATATTATTAGCATCAGTTATCCTGTGTATATTGTTTGTTTTATATTATTTTATATAAGAATTGATACTTAATTGCTTAGATGACCTCCATTTGTTGTGTTTTTGCATTAATTTACTTGGGTTTTTATAACCTTTGAAAAATTAAAAATACTCGCTAAAAGGTTTACTATCTCACTAGAAATACTATTAGTGAAATATTATACCTTTTAGCGAGTATCTTCTATTTTATTATTTTTGNTTTTCTTCAATTTTCTTCAAAATAGTGTCGAGTCGATCCGGTAATGCTCCAATTTGCTCCGCTTTCCCATCCAAGCTCTGTTTTTCTCACTTTTGCCTTGTTTTCAATCCATTTGTACCTGAAATACACAAAAACACAAACCAAGGATTTTTGTGACATTATATGGTCTTTTCGGGTGTTTTTGGTCGTTTTTGTTTGTTAAATGAGGTAAAAGATATGTGTAAATAGGCACATATCAAATCCCCCACACTAAGCAATTGCTAGTCCCTAGCAATCCGATCATATGAAGTAATGAAAGGATCACAAGATTTGTTATGTTACCAAGTTCCCCCGTTTTGACTTCTTATTCCATTCAACTATTTTAAATGATAACGAAATTAAATAACATGCTTGATTTACAAAAGATGGCATCATGGAATGGGATTCACGCAAACTGGGTGTCTCCAGGGAATTGTAATCATCATCCTCTTTTTATTACTTCCCAAACTAAGTCTATAACCCTTGTGCAAACGTTTTTGTAAAATGCTAACGCTACTTATATTAGTAAGCTATGTAAGTCGCGACTTAACTTTTCACTCCCACAATAATTATTAGGTTAGGTGTCTGTGTGCTTGTTTTCAAAATTTTGACCGGAAAAATCAACATTTATTAGGGTTGTTATTTATCTAAGTTAATATTAATTCACCGGAAACCACGAAATTTAAGGATCGAAAGGGCCTTTTCCATGTAGCGGCTTTCTTCTCGGCACATCCCAAACCAGACGGTTTTAGGTGACCGGGCTTTTGACACCTCTCAGAGAATAGTACCGGAATCAGCGGGAATTCGATTCCAAAGATTTACGAAGCTACCGCTAAAGCAATATTAAGCTTAAATAGATAACAACCGACGATGATTTAGAAACTAGAGATTCAAAGATGAGATCACTCCATGTGGCGACTTTCTTCTCAGCTTGTCCTTAGTAAACTTAGGAGGCTAGGTTTTCACCCTCGAGAATAGTATCGGAGCTCACGGGGTCTTTGAAGTCAAAAATTTTCAAATCAAAGTCCAACTTTTAGACATTTTTGACGAATACTAGTTCAACTTCCGATTTAAATTTAGTAACAAGCAAGTTTCGCACATTTATTCATAAGCAACATAAACATTTTTATTCATTCATGCAACATTTTTTTTCTTTCTTTCTTTTTTCATTCATTTTTTTTTCATTCATCATTTTTCTTTTCTTTTTTTTTCTTTCTTTTTTTTTTTCACTTATAACATAATAAACTCAAATTTTCACTTTTGCATCATTTAGCGATTTTACTCACTTCATTTTGCAACATTATTCAGAATTTAAGAAAGTATGCTTGTTCCAAAATTTAAATAAAAATTTGAACTAGTACTCTATATCAAAATTGTTTAAAAATTTATTTTGCTTAACAAAACGTTATTTAACGTTCAAAGGTTTGAAAAGAAGCACGTTATAGTCTGGTTAGAAGCTTCTGGGAGGAAAAGCCATAGATTACTTATATAAGCTCTAAAGAAAACCAACTATTCCACGCTTAGCATTTTCATTTGCACAA
>LBNU01032604.1:324876-349558 GCA_014162995.1 Artemisia annua
AATAAAACCCTAGATCTAATTATGAAGTATATATAGCTGCTCCATAAGGACTTCTCTCACTTGCCTCAGACAATCCTTCAACTATAACATAACTTCACATCCAGTCCCTGCACATGTAAACAAAAGAAATATACACAGAAAATAACTATTGAACAATTACCTTATCAGTCCCTGTACTTAATAAGACCAAAAGCCAAAGTACACAAGGCTTAGATTAGCCTTTTGAACACACTATATACATATGCTCTACATATGGAAGGTAACAAAACCTAACCTTTTTTAACCCGTTTACCTTATTTACTGAGTGATTTAAACAAGATACTCATATAATAAAAAATGGGTGTCCGGAACAACAAATGGCAAGCTCTCGATGTAAAGATAGAAGCACCTTAGATTCTCCTTTGCTAGCGTTAATAGGTCCACTGAATCACTTTCGCTGTTCAGAACCCATAAATCTCCTGAGTGCACTTTCTTTAAACTTCCTCGACAAAATGGGCATGATTTGGACCTCGTGTTCCTGTTATCATGATTTTCTTTAAGTAATAAAGAGTTGGGCCCGATTGGTGTATACGTGTGTGTTTTAGTGTAAGTGTGAAGGCATGAAAATGAAATTCTTACCAGTCGCGAAAGCACCCAATATACATCGAGTCGCCACAATTAGGCAGCGCCATTTTATCACACACTAGGTAGCACGGCATGAAGTCAAATTTTAGAGGGGTAAGTGTTTCATGTAATGTAGCCGTCTAGGTTCCATGATCATCTAAAGCACATAAACTATTGTGTCATTGTGATGAATTCAAATTCAAAACTTTGCCTAACATCTTCAAATTCAAAACTTACAATTCAAGTTTATATGAGTGAATTCTCATTATAAACTAATCTTGGTTATCAACCATTGCTCAATGATCAACACCATTTAAGCTAAAACTAAAAGTCAACAGCCTATTCTTTGACCTTAAAAAGTCAAACTTTACACAATCAAACATGAACATAAATAAACAACTCTCACTATTTTCAAATTAACAGCACTGGTAAAGAAGAACCCATTTCAAACAATACTATCAAGCTGTAAAAACAGAAAAATCCAAACTTTATCAATTACAACCAAAAACAAAAGAATTTAAAAAAAAAAATTAGAGCAATCAATTACATATTGAACTTTTAAACACTCAAAATACACAGTCAAACATGCTAATCAACACACATTCAGCATAAAAATCTAAACCTTATTACAATAAACATAAAAAATACTCATTTCACAACATGGGTATACTGAATTAAAACCAAAAAACATTAAATTTCTAAAACAGAAAGAAAAATCACAGTGTATTAGCATCAACAACTAGTCCTTTGACTATAAAAAGTCAAAATTTACACATTAAGCATATATAAACACAAAAAATGGTACATTTCACAACATGGTTGTATAAATCATAACCAAAACACATCAAATTTCTAAAAATAGAAAGAAAAATTACAGAGTATCAGCATCAACAACAACAACTAGTCCTTTGACTTTAAAAAGTCAAACCTTACACAATATACATAAAAAAGACACATTTCACAACATGGGGTATATCAAATAATAACCAAAAAAACAACAAAAATCTTAAAATAGAAAGAAAAGTTACAGGTTATTAGCATCAACAACAACAACTAGTCCTTTGACCTTTAAAAAAAGTCAAACTTAACACAATAAACATGACTTAGGATCAAATGAGAAGAACTCTCAAAATGAGAAGGATGAGAAATAACTATAACAACATATTAGAGATGCATTGACTTGAATTAGATGCATCCCTAATCTGTTAGATGCATCTTAATATATTTTCTAACTAAAAATTAGATGCACATACATATATTAGATGTATTTTAGCAAGTTAGGAAAATCCTATGTATTTTTCATCATCTGTGGGTCTAATTTGTTGCAAGTACTACTTTGCATCGTTTTCACTTCAAATTTACTTTTAAAACTAATTGGGATGCATTTAAATGATCAATAGAGATGCATCTAATTCAAGTCGACGCATCTCAAGTATGTGGTTATAGTTATTTCTCATCATTCTCATTATAAGTTTTCTTCTCACTGGATCCTTATATAAACACAAAAAAGACACATTTCACGACATGGGTATGCTGAATTACAACCAAAAAACCTCAAATATCAAAAATTCACAAGAAATAATTACATGATATTAGCATCAACAACAAGTACTTTTTATTTTGGTGTTGCAGTTATGTCAAAACGACAAAAAATCCAGGTTTTCCTCCTAGTGCGAAGCCGTGAGTTCTAGGGGTTTCCCTTCGCGGGTCTCTCCTAGTGGTTCGGATCCCGGGGCCTGCCCGTTCGGATGGTTTAACTCGGGGGTCGGATTCAAGTGTGGTGCCGTTCTAAAAAAAAATGTCAAGTTGGCAATGTCAAAGATACTAAGACCCTTTAGATGGTTTTACCCTTTCTTAAGTTCACAAAAATCTTATAGTTTGTTTACTATATTAGGCCCGGTACCTGTTACCGTCTTTTTACCGAAAACGCGTACAAAAAAGAAATGCTTCGACAACCCCATCCCAGAAATCCAGAGGGCGAATCTTGGGAACGTACTTTTGCTTCTGAAGTCATCAAAATCAACAATTTACTTGATTTCGAGTTCATGGACCCGCCACCTAAACTTAACATTCTTAACTACATCTATCAACTATGGATATTGGGAGCATTGAACAACACAGGAGAGTCTGATCAGTGATATTGGGCTAACAAAGTTTTAACACGTGAAGAATTTAGTTGTGCAAACGAAGTTTTAGCAATTGTATCTATCAGTCCCGTTTGTATTCTTTAGTCCATAAACCAAGGCAAAAAAAAAAGCAATGATGCACATGGAAAGTTTTTCGTGCCTGAACCAAATCATCTAACCTGAATCCAATCCACTTAACTTTCACCATTTCATGTCATTTCTTCTTAAGTTTTGGTTTTACCTGTTCTACCATTTTTTAATACTTTGAGAGTTTGAGGTTAATTTTGTTTATGCCACAGTTAAACATCTGTATCACCATGTTTTCATTCTATATTCTTAATTCTTTACATTAGTTTAAGTAACGATTTCCTTAAGTCTAATAATTCTGGTAGATTTTTCCGGTAAGAAAAAATGATACGTGTTCAAGAATTCAATGAAAGTTTCAAGCACTAGTAATTGGTTTCCTTAACGGCCCGTTTTGAGACGGAGAATGATAGTATTAGAAAACAATAATTCTGGAGTATTGTTTACAAATGAGGTGGGGTAAAACCAAATTTAACAAGGACAATGCCTTTAGCTATGCGGTTCTTATATTGAGGCAGAACAAGGCAACATACAGTATTTTGGCTTTAATCATGCCCAAAAGATACTGAGACGTACTGTATTTGGATAAAACCTTAAGCTTATCTTATGCATTTATTAATAATCGAAAACCCCCGTGTACCCCAAAATGACTAATAAGCACTTTGACATAAGCTTAACCAAACACCTTTAATTAGCTTTTTAGATATTTGAAAACCCAATAACCAAAAAGTTGTTTAGATAAGCTTGCCCGAACACCCCACTAAATCCCATATTCCTTCCCATGACAATTATCTTTCTCACAAAATCACACTGCTCTACACTACACATAATAATTAGCAAAAATGCATATACATCCCAATGTATTACGCCTTAAGAAATGTGGTTCTTATCTCAAGGCATAACAAGGAAACATACATTAGCCAACATGATGTATCTCAATGTATTACTTGAAGTGAAGTGGACCCATTTTGATTTATCATCTCTTTTGATTAGCCAACATGATGTATCTCAATTCCTTTTTTAATTATAGATCGTATTTAATTTTAAATTTAAATTGGAGTGTTTTATTATTTTTATATAAGTTGAAGGGGTTAAAGTGTGAAACTGTGCTAAAGCTGCTGAAATGGACGTGGTTGCTGTACCATCTCTTCCACAGCAATCTCATTGATCTAATACTAAATTCACTTATATACCAGCCAGTTTACTAAAATAACTTTTTTCGAATTTCAGCGATAGATGGTAGTTTACCCTTAGAAACCTGGCATATTGGTGGTCCTGTCATCAAAGGTTATGGTCGATCGAGCTCAAATGTGCTTGGGATACCAACAGGTTTTCTTCGGTTGCAATTACTTTTTGATTTCATTCAAATTTTTTGTGCACATTAATTAGCTACCATTGGTATGATGGAATTATGTCTTTGCTTTGTAGAACGGGTCGGGTGGTGGGTTGGGTGACAGGTCATGTGTACCATATATGTTTACAAGTTATGCAAAAAAAGAAAATTGTGTGTCAGATATCATAACAAAAATTATAGTTTAGTAATAATCTAATTCTTTAGTTAAATGATTAAGGAGGCCTTTGTTTTTAGGGGGACTTTCAACCCGAATGACGTGTCTCTTTATTATACCAGTTAGCCATAGAACATAACCTGAATCAACCCATTCTTAAGTACTCGGTCGAAATTACCACCTCTACAGCTGGGCTGTCTTTCAACCTTTAGTGGGTTGCAGGCGAGTCTAGCAGACCTCAGCCTTGATTGGTCAAAGCTCAGCTCTTGATAATCATCAACAAATCATAGACTGTTTCAGCTAATTTATCAGTGGAAGGGTATGCATCTGTCCTTGCTGAACATCCTGCGAGAGTATATTTTGGTTGGGCTAATTTATCAAACTGCGGTTTCTACAAGATGGATATGAGCATTGGTTGGAACACCCATATATACTTCAAGAATACCGAAAACTCGAAAAGACCATAGTGAGTTTGTTAGCAACTTTGTATTCCTACTTAAATCTCCAAATCATCAGTTTTACATCTTGTTGTTTGCTATATTCGACCCGAGGTACACAGAAATGCACTCATTACTCATATGAGATTGGATCTTTTACTAGAACAGTGACAAACTAAGTGAATAACTTATACCCAGATATCTCTATCTGCATTGAAGTTTGTATAAACGTGTGAGGTTTTCCCTTTCCGTACCAATCATCTAACGTGTCTTATATTTGACAAACCAACTTCTCTTTTCTTTGCCTGTGTAAAAACTTGTGTTTTTTGTTTTGTCCTTGGATTTTTTTTACTAATTTCATTTGTCTGTTGTAATTGGATGATAACAGACCAACTTCCCCTCACTTGATCGAAAGACTTGTTGCAAAAATACATGAAGACGGTAAAATGGCTGAGAATGCACTTGAACTTCCTCTATATGCCAATTACAAAGACGAGACATACTTCAAAAGCATTGCACTTGGTCATAACAGTCATTTATGATATTGATTTTATCTTGTTTGGAAATTGACTGAGCAAATACTCTGGATTTGTGTTTTGCAACATATTAGTTCAATATGTTTTACTTGAGACATCTTTTAATGAAAGATAAGCTTATATATACACAACTACAAATAACACAAAATTATCACAATCTGAGGGATTTTTTCCCCCTAATATTAGCTAATTAAATTTAGTTGACAATTTGATGTGTTTGGCACTAGACTGGGTGCTATGGCTCACTATCTCAGTGTTGTCGCCACATCATCTCCTTTTCACCGTCTTTACCACTGCAATAGTCACTATCTTCCTTACCATTTATCTATACCACATTTAAGCACAAACATAGCCTACTTAAGACACCTATACCTCACAATAAATTCATAATACACACACATTATTTATTTCACCACAGCTCAATCTTTTTTTTTTGACACTTCACACGTGAACAAAACAACACATAACAACTACCACACATGAATGAAGACATTACTACACTTGGTCTTAGCGTATGATTGAGTAAATGATCAAATTGAACACCTAAGTGTATCTAAAAGTACTTTCAGAATGAACAACAAAATGATAAAAACTGTGTTTTGCTATAATGTTGGATGTAGTGCCCTTGCGTGAAGGGTGTGGCTACAAAAATGGAGGAGAGACTACACGCGTGAAACACATCTGCACCCTCTTTTTCACTCGGCTCAAATACTTTGCTAAATGACATATACACGGGTGAAGTCGAATGATTATCTGGGTAGGCACTCCACTCAGAATAATTTAGCATGTTAATCTCTTTATATTAACTCATAAGCCCTTATAAACTTATTCAGAATAAGATAAGAGTGTTTATCATTGAGATTTCAAGATCATTTAGTTTTTAGCATTTAGATTTCAAAGCTCGTTCGTCAATAAACGTTTAACGTAATGTTTGTTCTTAAAATGCTACTTGAAAAGACATTTAACATTAACATTTAGCTTTTGCAAACAATTTATTAAACAAGCAGTGTTTTTTAAGCTTACTTGTGGGCTTATAATGAGCTTATCTGTTTTCAGTATATGTTTATTTTTAGCTTATTTAGAAACTTATGAACTTATATAAGTTTGTTATCTAATAACAAACATATAGAATACTTTCAAGTTTCAAAATAATCAGGAAACATTAAGCTCAAATATTATAAGAAGAAACAGATAATCTAACAACCGTCTTCTCCGAAAAATTCAATTAAAACAAAAATTTGGGAGAAACCGCAGAAGACATCGTTACTGAAGAACAACAACTGGCGCCAACAACAACTGATGAATACCAATGGCTAGCAGCGACGCGTTTTGATATCGAACTTCCTTACAAAACCCACCATTTTTATAACCATCTTTTACGTTACATAGTTGCTTCTAGTATAGAAGTTCTGTACCAAAATGCATGATTAAATGTTTACAAGTTGCATCCCAAAAGTAATTAGGTACAGACAAAAGGAAGGTGTCAAGTTGCTTACATCTTGGACCATTTTTAACGTTACATAGTTGCTTTTAGTCTTCCCTGTCGCAAGTCTTCTGTTATTATACATTGAAAATTGTTATTGCTAGTCAAGGAATTAGTGGATGATAGACAATGGGTGACGCTAGTCATGCTATTTGGATGGCATGATTAAAGTTATAATGCAGCAATATAAGTCTAGTCTTTCCACTCCCAAGTTTTCTTCAAAGTCTTTTATGATATTTATTAGTCAAGGAATTAGTGGATGACAGAATGTAGGTGTTGCTAGTAAAATTGTAGTAAAATGGTTGTTAGTAAAATTGTAGGCTTGTAGGACCACAATTTTTTGTCTAAAATAAAGATTTATTACTATTGCTTAAATTTACCTGATGATGCCAATGATGAGCTTTCAACCATTTATTTTATAAATGATACATGTCATACCTTTTGGTACTTCCATCCCCAACTCTTTACCCTTTACACACGTGGTGTGAACAAGGGCTTACTGTAATACATGTAAAACTCATATAAACAAACAGTGATGATATTTTGTTTTGTCAATGACTTGTAGACTCAATTATGTTACCTTCTCTAAATAGATTATGTCTCTGAAATACGCCTTTATACTGAGTTCTGGACTTTAAACCGTGCTTAGGTCTGAAACAAATATTTAATTTTGAAAATTCCAAGTAACTGTAAATATGACTAATGACAGCCCTATGCAAAATCTCAAGTTCACGAAGTTTATAATCATATGAACGTTAGCACATCATACACTTCATTCCATATAACTCCGCTAACAACTCACTTTAATAACAACTAATTAACGTTTCCTCCCAAGACAACATTTTGACCAAAAATCTATCAAACATGAACCTACATAGATACAACTCAACAAGGCGAGTAAGTGACAACAAAGGGCTTTACCTTTCTAAAAGCCAAGGTATTAGCAGTTCATAGATGCAACTTGTATGTGATCACAAATCTCAAACATTAGTCAGATATACCTGATTGGTTTCAGCCGGTGGTTTCATCAATCTACATAAGCTCAAAGTCTTAGAAAAAACATATATATATACTTGCACTTGTATATATTGCACGCTTATGTTAACTCCTTGGCCGATTACAAACTTATATTTCTGGATTTTTACATACTTTCGAGGCAAAATCTAAAAACGTACAACCATATGTCAAAAGAACGCTCCAAATCATATGTAGCAATGTTTCACATTAATTATGTTAGATATTTCATCAAACACCTTTGGTGTAGCCAATTTAACATTGAAAATTGTAACAAAACCTAAGGCTATTCATTAACAGAGCATCTTACACACGATAAAAGTTATAATGCAATAAGTGTTGCTAGTTGTGTTATAATGCCATATAAGTGCAGTCTCCCCTACCCCAATCTATACTATCTAAAGACTGTATCCCTTAATTTAATGTGCAAGTGTAATGTACACAAAAGTGTAGTACGGTACAATGTAGTTTGAGCAACATCTTAAGTATATGAATTCCACGAATTTACATCTACGTATTAAACTCCAAGGAATACAAACAATCGTGTAATGATGGAGTGAACACAAAAGGGTTCTACGTATTAAACTCCAAGGAATACAAACAATCGTGTAATGATGGAGTGAACACAAAAGGGTTCCTGGAGTTACACTTTTTTGAACATTATAAATACACAACTATCAAACCATTTTCACCATATCATTTTTTTTCACTAATCTTCACCACCATGAAAAAAAACTACCCCTCCATTATAGATCTGCGAAAGTTTTAAACTTTTATTTCATATCCGAAAATAAAGAAAGAATATTAACAACTATGTTATATTCTATCTTTGGTTCGTTCAATGATACACAACACGATCAACAAATAGTCAAATACCTACCCGTGACCTCTAATAGATCTTGAAGCCGAATGAGAAACGATAGGCTGATACATCAGATATGTAACATATCGACACTTTGGGTTTTTTCGTTGTTTTGCCCAACATCCGGCAGGATAACGAAGCCTCGCCGGAATAACGAAGCCTCACCAGGATGTTGGAGGGGTGGGACTGGAGGTCGCGGATACGACGGGATGTTGATACCGCCGCCATGATTTGATTGATCAAAGAAAGGGTTGAGTGAGGATGGCTTTTTGGAGTTGATGGGTTTTTTGTATAGGTGGCAAAACGGGCGGGCCGGGCGGGCACGGGCCACGGGTCAAACGGGCTACGGGTTAAACGGGCGTGGGCTAAACGGGTGCGGGCTAAACGGGCGCACGAGCCAAACGGGCGCATGTTATACGAATCGTTTTAGAAAATACCCAAAACGACGAAATAAATTCCTCAAACTTAACACCTCATTTATATTTAAAAAATTAAAGATATTTTATCTAAATTTTTTTCTTTAAAATCAGTTGTAATGTTATCTAATTGAGAGAAAATATATGCCCATTTATATGCATTTAACTTTTAAATAGGCAATATATGCCCATTTCATAAAAAAGAGGGGAACCAAATATGCCCAAATCTTTTAAAAGTTTGTCCATTTAGCCCATTTTTTTGATTTTGGGCACAAATTGTCACCTCTAGTTTTTTGGTTGCCGGAATATAAGATGGGAGAGAGAGAGACGAGTTTTACTTTTGTGTAGATTTGTATTTTTCTTTTCTGGGTTGTTTTTTTTTTTTCTGAATTTTAGATCGGTTAATGTAGATGTTTGTGTGTGATTTGCTTTTCCAATAAGGCGTTATGCATGTATTAAAAGAGAAAAGAAACGTACGAGGGATTTGTCACCAAAAAGGAAAGTTGAATTTATGGGGAGTGTGTTATCTATTTGGTAAATCATAATTAGGATTTTATTAGTATTAGAATTTCGGTTGTAAATCCTCATTAGTGACCGAATTTTAGGGTGGTTAAATAAGGTAATTACTATATAATTTATATTTTGGTTAAAAGCATAACGGAAATATCAAAATTGATTCATGGTTGTAGTGAGTTGACTAAACTAATGGAGATTATATAATTTTGTGCTTGATTTAATCTATAAAGAAGATTAGAAAAATATAAAGGAAAGCAAAACATGCATGTAGCTTCAGGTGAGATAATTAACTTTTAGTTAAGCAAGATAAACATGGGCATGAATATCGACATCAAGCAACAAGTACGAATTGAGTATGTCTTGAATTCACGAGAAGACGTAATTTATGATCCAAAAATTAAAGTTTGTGATTCGAATGCAGATATATTATATTTATAGCAAAAATGCAAATAAATAAAAACAACCAAATAAAGGGAACTATAATTACATATTAGAGTTTATTGGTCTATTTATAATTAAAATTTTACTACACACGTAAATAAATAATCAATAACAATCAACCGTCATATGCTGCGTCTGCACGAACATTACGAAAAAAAAACATAATTATTCAATAATCAGCCCGTGCATCACACGAGTTGTATAATGCCTCGTTCTTCTTAAAGTCATTCGTGATATGATTATACATAGAAATTAGTTATTACCAATCAAATTGTCTTGCTCAACCCGACTATAAAAAGCCAATACTTGTTCCTATAATTGTTGTAAGTAAATTTCCAAAAATGAAGTCACCACAAGCAATAATTCACTTATCATCTTCCTCTCTTATTTCTTTTCTCTTTTATGGTCTCGCGATAATATGTCTTACTTCCGCCACCGTCTCCGCTTCCTATGGCGGTAATGAGACTGATTATCATGCGTTGTTGTCATTCAAGTCGATGATCACCCAAGATCCATACAAAGTTCTAACCTCGTGGAACCATTCCTTTCATTTCTGTGACTGGAGTGGTATTTCATGTGGAAAGCGGCATAAACGAGTGACTGCTTTACGGCTGGTTTCGAAAGGCTTAGAAGGTTCGTTGTCTCCTCATGTAGGAAACCTCAGCTTCCTTCGTGAGCTTTATCTCGCGAACAACAGCTTTCAAGGAACCATTCCTCATGAACTTGGTCGTGTATCTAGGCTATGTCGTATTGTTCTTGCTGAAAATAACTTCAGTGGAGTCATTCCAACAAATTTGTCTGGTTGTTCAAACCTCGAAGAGCTTTGGCTCTATGAAAATAAGCTAGTTGGAAGCATACCCAAGGAGATGAGTTTACTCTCGAAACTTGTTGTTCTTGTAATTCAAGAGAATAAGTTAACAGGTGGAATCCCACCTTTCTTGGGGAATATTACATCAATGGAGTGGTTCTCTGCTGGTGGAAACCCATTTGGTGGTGAGTGCAACTTATATGGAAGCATCCCTCCTTCCATTTTCAACCTCTCACTCCTAGTTAATTTTTCTTTATCTCAAAATCACCTCACTGGTAGTCTTCCTTCAGAAATTGGTAATCAGCTCCCCAATCTTGAGTTGCTTCAGTTATGGGGTAACGAACTAACCGGAGTTCTTCCACCTTCTCTTTCTAATTGCTCTAAATTAAGAATTCTTGAAATGAATTTCAACAATTTTAGTGGGAAGTTAACAATTGATTTTTCAAAGCTAAAAGATATTAATATAATTAGCTTAGAGCATAACAATTTCCATGGACGCGGAGAAGCCGATGACATGAGGTTTATTGATTCGTTGGAAAACTGCACCAGATTAGTATATTTGGGTCTTTCTAATTGCAACTTAACAGGAGTGTTTCCGATAACAATAGGTAATCTTTCTGATCAACTCAGTATTCTAATTTTACCAGACAATCAATTATTTGGAAGCCTCCCTTCAAGTATAGGTAGTCTAGTTGGCTTGACTGCTTTAGAATTAGGAGGTAATTTATTCAAAGGAAAAATCCCCACTACCATTGGTAAACTTCAAAAGCTACAATTTCTTGGTCTATCTAGGAATCAATTTTCTGGGCCTATCCCTGAAACCATCGGGAACTTATCGTTGTTGACTGAACTTTATTTATATTCCAACAAATTAGAAGGCGATATTCCATCAAGCCTTGGGAATTGTAAACAACTTAATGGGTTAAACCTTTGTTACAATAGACTCAGTGGTCAAATACCCAAGCAACTTCTTCAAATTCCATCACTAACTAATTTTTTAGATCTTTCTCACAACAGCCTGTCTGGTTCAATTCCATCAGATATTAAAGCTCTCAAGATGTTGAGCACTCTCGATTTATCTCATAATAATTTCTCGGGTACCATTACTAGTAGCCTTGGTGAGTGTATTAGCCTTACAATGTTAAACCTAAGTGGCAACATATTTCAAGGCATAGTACCGTCTTCATTAAGTTCATTAAGAGGATTGGAGGTACTCGACATTTCTCAAAATAATTTATCTGGTAAAATTCCTCAATTCTTAGGCAAATGGAATTCTTTAGAATTTTTGAACCTATCCTTTAATGATTTTGAGGGTGAACTACCCGTTGTAGGAGTGTTTCGAAATGCAAGTTTATTTTCGGTTTTGGGGAACAATAGGCTTTGTGGTGGTTTGGTTACACTTGAGTTACCCAAATGCAAGGAGAGGGGTAGACATAAAAAAAGGTTTCCATTCTTCATATTAGTCATTGTGATTGCACCGACGTTGCTCATCGTATTTTGTTGTGTGTATCTTTTGTGGAAGAAGAAACCCAACAGTCAACCATCTCAATCTTCAGAGAATGAACGGTTCTTGAAAGTTTCATACAATGAACTTCTCAAGGCTACTGATGGCTTCTCTGCAGCAAATTTGATTGGCGAGGGTGGGTTTAGCTCTGTTTATAAAGGAATCCTCGATTCTAATCATAATAAACGTGTTGCAGTCAAAGTTCTGCATCTTCAAAATAAAGGAGCTCAAAAAAGTTTCTTAGCTGAATGTGAAGCATGGCGAAATATTCGGCACCGCAATCTGTTGAAGATAATAACTTCATGTTCAAGTACTGATTTCCAAGGCAATGATTTTAAAGCTCTTGTTTACGAATTTATGCCCAATGGAAGTGTACATGATTGGCTTCATTCAAGTGCATATGCATCAAAACTCAACCTTCTTCAAAGAATAAATATTCTTAGAGATGTTGCAACCGCGCTTGATTATCTTCAGAATCGCTGCCAAACAACAATTGTTCACGGTGATTTGAAGCCTAGCAACATTCTACTTGATGAAGATATGGTGGCTCATGTTGGAGACTTTGGTTTAGCTCGACTACTTGGTACAGACTTAAACCAAAACAGCTCAACCGGGGTTAAAGGAACAATTGGTTATGCACCTCCAGGTAATATATGATTCTTGTATTCCATGATGCTTATATTTGTACTTGCATATAACAGTTTTGTAACTAAGTGATCATTTTAATTTGCAGAGTATGGTATCGGGAGCAAGATGACAAGTTGTGGGGACGTCTACAGTTTTGGAATATTATCACTAGAGGTGATGACTGGCAAAAGGCCGACAGACGACATGTTTAAGGAAGGTCTTAGCCTTCATAAATTTGTTTACATGTCATTGCCAGATCATGCGGTCGATGTTACTGATGATGATGCAATTGTGTTGCAAAGAACAGAAGCAAATGCAAAGAAAGTGGAAGAATGTTTGGCTGCAACTATGAAGATCGGAGTATCATGCTCTGTGGATTCCCCGCCGCAACGAATGAAAATGGAAATCGTAGTCATTGAATTGCAGCGTATTCTCGATGTGCTTCAAAATATATGAGGTACTCTGTTCTTTCTTTTTGTAGAATGTGATTTTACATGAGCCCGTCAATAAATTGTCACTAAAATGGCTTTATTCTTGTCTTGTTGAACTCTTTCAGGTCTAATACCAAGCTTGCATTGTGATTTGTGAAGATGAAAGTAACTGCAACTAGGAGCGGTGCATGTAGTAGATAAATAAACATTACGTTGTCAAGTATGTTTCTAAGTGTGGTTTAAATTTCTTGCTGAATAATTAAGTGTAACAGACGTAAGAGTACGTTTAGTGTCGCATCATATGTGAAACATGTTTATGATTATGTGTGGCTTGAATTCCTCAATCCAATTTTTGGTATTGAATTCTACTTAAGTTTTACTTGCCACAATATTGTCTCAATCTTATTGTCTCATGATAGCAATTAGAGCCAAAATAAACTGACAAATGGGCTTAACTGTCCTACCTGACCCATGAGTAAGTCAAGTCATGCAGTATTGTGCATCATGACACATGAGGTACATGTAAAGAATATAACATATTCAAAATGTTGTACATTGTACGAATTTAACATGCATTACGATCATGTATATACTACTTTACTTTGTAGTTTCTAAAAGTTCAAATCTTGTGTGCATTTTGAGGTGCACATGTACTACTTGCTCAAAATGCTGCACATTGGACAACTCGAACTTACATTATGACAACCTAACGACGCAGGTAAGGCTTCTTGTCATGCCCAGAACAAAAAACCATAACTATAACCAAGCGACATTGGCGTCAATAGTATCAATGCGTTTTTAGGATCCAAAAGATACAAAATTGAGTCTGTCTAAAAACATCAATGTAAGAAAAAACAAGAAAGTACCAAGAAATCGCACTACTTGATCATCAAAACAAGTGGTAAAGATAATAATGATCATTTCTTTTAGTTAATAAAATAATACCAAGAAAAAGCTACAAGCTTTCGCCATTTCCATTACAACACCCGGGTCCCTAAAGAAGGCCGAGATGAATGATACTTCACTTGCATACATGATCACTATGTGGAAAAGTATACAAAGATCGATATAAAACAACTTGATTATGAATTCAACCAACCTCCCCACTTATTTTATTCACAACATCAGTCAATCACTTCAAATGTGACTACTGGTTTTGAGTTCAACAATTACACAGAAAGAAAAGAATAACAACCAAACGATTACAATGAGTTCTCAACTTAGAGAGAAGAAAACGCAGAGAGATAAAGCTAATAATAAAACCCTAGATCTAATTATGAAGTATATATAGCTGCTCCATAAGGACTTCTCTCACTTGCCTCAGACAATCCTTCAACTATAACATAACTTCACATCCAGTCCCTGCACATGTAAACAAAAGAAATATACACAGAAAATAACTATTGAACAATTACCTTATCAGTCCCTGTACTTAATAAGACCAAAAGCCAAAGTACACAAGGCTTAGATTAGCCTTTTGAACACACTATATACATATGCTCTACATATGGAAGGTAACAAAACCTAACCTTTTTTAACCCGTTTACCTTATTTACTGAGTGATTTAAACAAGATACTCATATAATAAAAAATGGGTGTCCGGAACAACAAATGGCAAGCTCTCGATGTAAAGATAGAAGCACCTTAGATTCTCCTTTGCTAGCGTTAATAGGTCCACTGAATCACTTTCGCTGTTCAGAACCCATAAATCTCCTGAGTGCACTTTCTTTAAACTTCCTCGACAAAATGGGCATGATTTGGACCTCGTGTTCCTGTTATCATGATTTTCTTTAAGTAATAAAGAGTTGGGCCCGATTGGTGTATACGTGTGTGTTTTAGTGTAAGTGTGAAGGCATGAAAATGAAATTCTTACCAGTCGCGAAAGCACCCAATATACATCGAGTCGCCACAATTAGGCAGCGCCATTTTATCACTAGTTTGCATACATATACCACATTCGTCATCTCTACCAACATCTTTCCAATAAGTTTTCTTGTTGTCATTAACATCATAACCACTTATTCTTTGAGTGTGCTTTTACAGGTAAAATATGGTCTGAAATTAAGAGTATGGCTAAATTGTTTAAAGCTCCTAATAGCTGGTCTGCTATCCTCAGTTTCATGCTTACTACTCCTTGTAATAAGTCCATTTGGAGTGTGTTACAAAGATTGGTTATTGGAGCTTCCATTTATTTTGTTTGGCAAGAGAGAAACCTGAGAATTTTTCAAGATCAAGCTAGAAGCATTGATGCTATTTGCAGGATAATCAAGGATACTGTTAGACTTAGATTAATGGGCCTTAATATCAAAGCCTCTAGTCAAGTTTTTGATGCTGCTAAAATTTGGGATTTTCATGTGAAGCAAGTCAGGGGCAAGAAGAATGTTCTTCTCTATGATGGTAGGGACTAAGATCTTGTTGATGGACAACTGGTTCTATGTGACATTCCATTATGAAGAGGGTCAGTTGATGGGGTTTGGTGATCTAAGATGTTATTAGTTTTATCTATGTTTGGAGTATGATCAGGGTGGTTGCTGGTCCTCCTCTGTATGTTGGTAGATGCATAATCATCTGTGGTTCTCCTAAGTGGGTGCATGGATTCTCTTTCTGCTGTGGTGTTTACCAGGTTTTCTCTTCTACCATTAGCTTTTGGTTTTATTTCTTATATGTTCTCCCTAAGTGGTGTAAGCCTAGTTTAGATGACTGTGAGATTTGCATGTATTGGGTGCTAATGGTAGTGACTTTTGAGACCTTTTATCTAACTAACTGTCCAACATGGTGTGAACCTAGTTCAGATGGTGTTTGGATAGTTATGTTTAGGTTTAGGTCTCATTATTTAGAGTTTGACTGGCTTATCCTTGGTATTGGTAATCCTTTATCTATTTGCAATGAGTTTTTTGAGAAGTTGGGATTTGGTACTTTCTGGTGCAGAAGCTATTTTATTTGTTCCTTGTTTTTATGGAGAGATAAGGGATTTTTGGTTATTGTTAGTTACATGGCTGGGTTGTCTTATGAGGTTTGGATTCTGCATATGGTTAACATCTTGATGTTTAAGGGTTGTTTGCTTAATGTTTTTGGGGTGATTATGGTTATGGGGACTTCTACCGGTTACTGTCTATTTGGGCCTGGTACCCAATTGATCTTTAAGGTGAATTTGGCTTTCTTTTATTCTGAAGATTCTACTGGTCTGTTGAACTTTATGCTGGTTGGGATTAGTCTTCAGTTTAAGTATATCTTTGGGCTTATGGTATTGTTGGGCTGTGAGTCTCTCAAGTTGCATCAGAGATATTTGAGTTATGGGGTGAAGCCTCACTTCTATTTGAAGACTTATTGGTGCTATGAACATGAAGATTTGAAGGCCAATATTCTTATATTGGTAGGAGTCCTAAATGATAGTTGTGCTCTTTTTTCCTTACCTGGGGTTTGTCCCGATGGGTTTTACCCGGGAAGGTTTTTAAGGAGGCAATATTATTTAGTGAAATGCTCCATGATTTATCTTAATGATTTGAACATAACATCGAAGATGAAGATTATTGGCAGTTATTGTGTCATTGTTTTGGACCTGGCATCACTGATGAAGAATATTGTCATTTATTTTGTCATTTCTTTACATTGTTTTAGTCTTTTGGTTTGTAATAAGACTAGTAATAGTTGGAGTTTCTTTACTTTCGATGTTCCCGAAGCATGTTTTGGGAATGTCATGGCATCATAACTACTATGGGCTTGTCCATAGTTAGTTTACGTTGTACAGTTTGGTTGGTTTAATATATTTGCCGGGTATTGTCCCTTTTATCCAAAAAAAAAACAAAAAACAAAAAAAAAATAATAATAATAATAAAAATAAAATAAAATAAAACTTTACCTTTGCACATTAATTATGTTAGACGTTTCATCAAACACGTTTGGTGCAGCCAATATGACGTTAAAAATTGTAAAAAAAAAAAAACCTAAGGCTATTCATTTAACAGAGCTTCTTACACACGATAAAAGTTATAATGAAATATAAGTGTCGTCTTCCCACTCCCAAGTTTAGTGTTGGATAGACAATATGTTATAATGCAATTTAAGTGCAGTCTCCCCTACCCCAACTCTTCTTAAAGTCATTCGTGATATGATTATACATAGAAATTAGTTATTACCAATCAGATTGTCTTGCTCAACCCGACTATAAAAAGCCAATACTTGTTCCTATAATTGTAAGTAAATTTCCAAAAATGAAGTCACCACAAGCAATAATTCACTTATCATCTTTCTCTCGTATTTCTTTTCTCTTTTATGGTCTCGCGATAATATGTCTTACTTCCGCCACTGTCTCCGCTTCCTATGGCACTAATGAGACTGATTATCTCGCGTTGTTGTCATTCAAGTCGATGATCACCCATGATCCATACAAAGTTCTGACCTCGTGGAACCATTCCTTTCATTTCTGTGACTGGAGTGGTATTTCATGTGGAAAGCGGCACAAACGAGTGACTGTTTTACGACTGGAATGGCAAGGCTTAGAAGGCTTGTTGTCTCCTCATGTAGGAAACCTCAGCTTCCTCCGTGAGCTTTCTCTCAGGAACAACAGCTTTCAAGGAACCATTCCTCATGAACTTGGTCGTCTATCTAGGCTACGTGGTCTTAATCTTTATAATAACAAATTCAGTGGAGTCATTCCAACAAACTTGTCTCGTTGTTCTAACCTCGAAGAGCTTTTCCTCGGTCAAAATAAGCTAGGTGGAAGCATACCCAAGGAGATTAGTTTACTCTCGAAACTTGCTTTTCTCGTAATTGAGCTCAATAACTTAACAGGTGGAATCCCACCTTTCTTGGGGAATATTACATCTATGGAAGTGTTCTCTGCTTCGAAAAACCCATTTGGTGGGAGCATTCCAGATACCTTGGGTCTTTGGAAAAGCTTGACAACATTTGACTCTGGTTCGTGCAACTTATATGGAAGCATACCTCATTCCATTTTCAACCTCTCCCTCTTAGTTAATTTTTCCTTACCTGATAATCACCTCATTGGTAGTCTTCCTCCAGAAATTGGTGTGATGTTCCCAAATCTTGAGTTCCTTCAGTTAAGGGATAACGAACTGACCGGAATTCTTCCACCTTCTTTTTCTAATTGTTCTAAATTAAGACATCTTGAAATGATTGACAACAATTTTAGTGGGAAGTTGACAATTGATTTTTCAAAACTAAGAGATATTAAAAATATTGTCTTGAATGGAAACAACTTCCATGGATGGGGAGAAGCTGATGACATGAGGTTTATTGATTCTTTGAAAAACTGCACCAGATTAGTATACTTGGTTCTTTCTAATTGCAACTTAACAGGAGTGCTTCCAATATCAATAGGTAATCTTTCTGATCAACTTAGCTTTCTAGCTGTAGATGACAATCAATTATTTGGAAGCCTCCCTTCAAGTATAGGTAGTCTAGTTGGCTTGACCACTTTAGATTTAAGAGCTAATCGATTCAAAGGAAAAATCCCCATTACCATAGGTAAACTACAAAAGCTACAGTATCTTAGTCTATCTAGGAATCAATTTTCAGGCCCTATCCCTGAAACCATCGGGAACTTATCGTTGTTGAATAACCTTTATTTATATTCCAACAAATTAGAATACCATATTCCATCAAGCCTTGGGAAGTGTAAAGAATTGAATGGGTTAAACCTTAGAAACAATAGACTCAGTGGTAAAATACCCATACAACTTCTTCAACTTCCATCACTAACTAATTTTTTAGATCTTTCTCACAATAGCCTGTCTGGTTCAATTCCATCAGATATTAAAGACCTCAAGATGTTGAGCAATCTCGATTTATCTTATAATAATTTATCAGGTACCATTACTAGTAGCCTTGGTGGGTGCATTAGCCTTACAATGTTAAACCTAAGTGGCAACATATTTCAAGGCCTGATACCGCCTTCATTAAGTTTCTTGAGAGGATTGGCGGTACTCGACATTTCTCAAAATAATTTATCTGGTAAAATTCCTCAATTCTTAGGCAAATGGAATTCTTTAGAATTTTTGAACCTATCCTTTAATGATTTTGAGGGTGAAGTACCAGTTGTAGGAGTGTTTCAAAATGCAAGTTTATTTTCGGTTTTGGGGAACAATAGGCTTTGTGGTGGTTTGGTTACACTTGAGTTACCCAAATGCAAGGAGACGGGGAGTAAGAAAAAAAGGTTTCCATACTTCATATTAGTCATTGTGATTGCACCGACGTTGCTCATCGTATTATGTTGTGTGTATCTTTTGTGTAAGAAGAAACGCAACAGTCAACCATCTCAATCTTCAGGGAATGAACGGTTCTTGAAAGTTTCGTACAATCAACTTCTCAAGGCTACTGATGGCTTCTCTGCAGCAAATTTGATTGGCGACGGTGGGTTTAGCTCGGTTTATAAAGGAATCATTGATTCTAATGATAATAAACCTGTTGCAGTCAAAGTTTTGCATCTTCAAAATAAAGGAGCTCACAAAAGTTTCTTAGCAGAATGTGAAGCATGGCGGAATATTCGACACCGTAATCTGTTGAAGATAATAACTTCATGTTCAAGTACTGATTTCCAAGGCAATGATTTTAAAGCTCTGGTTTACGAGTTTATGCCCAATGGAAGCGTACACGATTGGCTTCATTCAAGTGCATATGCATTGAAACTCAACCTTCTTCAAAGAATAAATATTCTTAGAGATATTGCAACCGCACTTGATTATCTACACAATCGCTGCCAAACAACAATTGTTCACGGTGATTTGAAGCCTAGCAACATTCTACTTGATGAAGATATGGTGGCTCATGTTGGAGACTTTGGTTTAGCCCGTCTAATTGGTACAGACATAAACCAAAATAGCTCAACTGGAGTTAAAGGAACAATTGGTTATGCACCTCCAGGTAATATATGATTCCTGTGTTCCAAGATGCTTATATTGATACTTGCAAATTACAGTTTTGTAAATTAACTGATCATTTTAATCTGTAGAGTATGGTATCGGGAGTGAGATGACAAGTTGTGGGGACGTCTACAGTTTTGGAATATTATTACTAGAGGTGATGACAGGGAAAAGGCCGACAGACGACATGTTTAAGGAAGGTCTTAGCCTTCATAAATTTGTTTACATGGCATTGCCAGATCATGTAGTCGATGTTACCGATGATGATGCAATTGTGTTGCAAAGCACAGAAGCAAATGCAAAGAAAGTGGAAGAATGTTTGGTTGCAACCATGAAGATCGGAGTATCATGCTCGGTGGATTCCCCACCACAAAGGATGAAAATAGAAATTGTTGTCAATGAGTTGCAGGGTATTCTCGATGTGCTTCAAAATATATAAGGTACTCTGTTCTCTCTTTTTTTAGAATGTGATTTTACATAAGTTTGTCAATAAATCATCGCTAACATGGTTTTAGTTTTTAACTCTTTCAGTCTATCATCAAGCTTGCATGGTGAAATTGAAAGTGACTGCAACTAGGAGCAGTGTGTGTCTCGTAGATAAATAAACATTACGTTGTCAAGCATGTTTGTAAGTGTGGTTTAAATTTCTTGTTGCATAAGTGTAAGAGACGTAAGATTATGTTTAGTGTAGCATCATATGTTTATGATTATGTGTGGTTTGAATTCCTCAATCCAGTTTTTGGTATTGAATTCTACTTAAGTTGTACTTGCCTAAATATTTTCTCAATCATATTGTCTCACGATAGCAATTAGAGCCAAAATAAACTCACAAATGGGCCTAACTGTCAGTCTGTCACCCATGAGTGAATCAAGTAATGCAGTATTGTGCATCATGACACATGAGGTACATGTAAGAATGTAACATATTCAAATGTTGTACATTACACAAATTCAACTTGCATTACGATAATGTATTTACAATCCAATGACATACTCTGAGGTTACTCGTCATGCCCAATTAAACAGACATAACGGTTACCAAGTGACGGCGTTTGCTATTAGTATCAACATGTTTCTATGATCCTTAACTCATACACTTAAGTCTTTTAGAAACAGTCGATGTACACACACACACACACACCAAANCTTCAACCAATAAAAAGAATTACAGTGTGTTTTCATAAACTAGTACAAATGAAAGAACTTACATTGTTACTTGAACCATGTGTCGGTTCAAGTATCGGTTGAGACATTGGGTTCAAGTATCTGTTGAGACATTTATGTCATTCTAAGAAAACATATAGTTCACTTAATCAGCATAATGACCTTTAAACTTGAGGACCTCCTTTAGATAGTGATACAAAACCTAAACCTTTCATAATGTGAAAACAAGATCATATATTATTTTTGGACATTAAGTAACTAGCTTGCTTCCCAACGAGACTAATCAATAACTAGCCAAGTAGCCAACACCCTTTAAATTCGGCTTTGATACACTTGGCCATAATGTCGAGGCGACTCGTTAGTCCCCACGAAGGAAGCTACCCTGTCCTTGAGATGAAATTAAATTCTGAAAATTTTTGTTGAATCGTATTAAACGGCTCCCAAGTCAATTTATAGTCTGGTAAAATCTTCCAACGAATGAGCACCTCCCGATCATGGTTCAAGCCTGATGGTCCTAGACGTAGTCCTTCCACTTTGTCCGGTTTCAACAACACCTCTATTTCCCCAGTAAACGTCACAGGCAAGTTTTCTAATGCAGGTTGGGCTGCTAATAGGTCGGTTTTCATTTCATCCAAAACATGGTCACGCTCTTGTGGATAATTATCTTCTTCTTGCACATATGACAAGCGTTTATCTTCATCTTGTGGATAATTATCTTCTTCTTGCACATTCGAATCGGCTTCAGAAACAAGCCCCGTGTTGGACACCTCTCATAACTCTGCTTGTTTCTCCATCAACAGACATCACTGCACTAAGTTCATTGAATGCGATCANCTAAGTATATATAGGGTTCCAAACAACATGTTTGAACCATCATGTCTTTTCACGAATGGTTGTGACCATTCGGTTCTAGCCCTAACCATTGTGTCTATTCGACTAGAGTCATGTCCATTCGGTTTGGGTTGTGACTGTTTGGTTTTGAACCCAACCGAAATAACTAACAACTAATAACTAACTTTCGGTTACAAAGTTTCTAACTAACATCTTTGGTCCTTCTATTTTTAACTAACTAGATAATACTAATACTAGTATGCAATGTGAAGATTATATCGGGTCACAATCTTTCTGATCAACTCAGCTATATAAATTTAGGAGAAAATCAATTATCTGGAAGCCTCCCTTCAAGTATAGGTAGTCTAGTTGGTTTGACCACTTTAGGTTTAGGACCTAATCGATTCAAAGGAAAGATCCCCGGTACCATTGGTCAACTTCAAATGCTACAATATCTAGGTCTATATAGGAATCAATTTTCAGGGCCTATCCCTGATGCCATCGGGAATTTATCATTGTTGAATACACTTGATTTACATTCCAACAAATTAGAAGGCCATATTCCATCAAGCCTTGGGAATTGTAAAGAACTTAATGCGTTAAGCCTAGCAGACAATAGACTCACTGGAAAAATACCCAAACAAATTCTTCAACTTCCATCACTATCTATTGCTTTAGATCTTTCTCAAAACAGCCTGTCTGGTTCCATTCCATCTGAGATTAAAGACCTCAAGATGTTGAGTAATCTCGATTTATCTTATAATAATTTATCAGGTACCATTACTAGTAGCCTTGGTGAGTGTATTAGCCTTACAATGTTAGACCTAAGTGGCAACATATTTCAAGGCATAGTACCATCTTCATTAGGTTCCTTAAGAGGATTGGAGGCACTCGACATTTCTCAAAATAACTTATCAGGTAAAATTCCTCAATTCTTAGACAAATGGAGTTCCTTAAAAGTTTTGAACCTATCCTTTAATGATTTTGAGGGTGAAGTACCCGTTGTAGGAGTGTTTGCTAATGCAAGTGCATTTTCGGTTTTGGGGAACAATAAACTCTGTGGCGGTTTGGTTACACTCGAGTTACCCAAATGCAAGGAAAAGGCTAGTATGAAAAAAAGGTTTCCTTTCTTCATATTTGTCATTGTGATTGCACCGACGTTGTTCATCGTATTATGTTGTGTGTATCTTTTGTACAAGAAGAAACGGAACAGTCAACCATCTCAATCTTCAGAGAATGAACGGTTCTTGAAAGTTTCATACAATGAACTTCTCAAGGCTACTGATGGCTTCTCTACAGCAAATTTGATTGGCGAGGGTGGGTTTAGCTCTGTTTATAAAGGAATCCTCGATTCTAATCATAATAAACCTGTTGCAGTCAAAGTTCTGCATCTTCAAAATAAAAGAGCTCACAAAAGTTTCTTAGCAGAATGTGAAGCATGGCGGAATATACGACACCGTAATCTGTAGAAGATAATAACTTCATGTTCAAGTGCTGATTTCCAAGGCAATGACTTTAAAGCTCTGGTTTACGAGTTTATGCCCAATGGAAGCATACACGATTGGCTTCATTCAAGTGCATATGCATCGAAACTCAACCTTCTTCAAAGAATAAATATTCTTAGAGATGTTGCAACCGCGCTTGATTATCTTCACAATCGATGCCAAACAACGATTGTTCACAGTGATTTGAAGCCTAGCAACATTCTACTTGATGAAGATATGGTGGCTCATGTTGGAGACTTTGGTTTAGCCCGACTAATTGGTACAGACTTAAACCAAAACAGCTCAACTGGGGTTAAAGGAACAATTGGTTATGCACCTCCAGGTAGTATATGATTCTTATATGCCATGATGCTTATATTTGTACTTGCATATTACAGTTTTGTAAACTAACTGATCATTTTAATTTGCAGAGTATGGTATCGGGAGCGAGATGACAAGTTGTGGGGACGTCTACAGTTTTGGAATATTATTACTAGAGGTGATGACTGGGAAAAGGCCGACAGACGACATGTTTAAGGAAGGTCTTAGCCTTCATAAATTTGTTTACATGGCATTGTCAGATCATGCGGTCGATGTTACTGATGATGATGCAATTGTGTTGCAAAGTACGGAAGCAAATGCAAAGAAAGTGGAAGAATGTTTGGCTGCAACTATGAAGATCGGAGTATCATGCTCTGTGGATTCCCCACCGCAACGAATGAAAATGGAAATCGTTGTCATTGAATTGCAGCGTATTCTCGATGTGCTTCAAAATATATGAGGTACTGTGTTCTCCCATTTTTTAGAATGTGATTTTACATGAGTCTGTCAATAAATTATCACTAAAATGGTTTTATTCTTGTCTTGTTGAACTTTTTCAGGTCTAATACCAAGCTTGCATTGTGAAGATGAAAGTAACTGCAACT
>LBNU01032606.1:4272-16475 GCA_014162995.1 Artemisia annua
AGAAAATCACAAGTGATACTCAGAATATCACAAGTGGCACTCAGAATATCACAAGTGATACTCAGAATATCACAAGTGGCACTCAGAATATCACAAGTGATACACAGAATATCACAAGTGATATTCTAGATATCACTGAATATCACTTGTGATATTCAGAAATCACTTGTGATATTCAAAAGTGTAAGAAAATGGACGAAAATGTAAGAAAATTGATGAGTACGTATGAAAACGGACAAAAACATAAGAAAATCACAAGTGATATTCTGAATATCAATTGTCATATTCAGAAACATAAGAAAACGTAAGAAAACGGGTGAATACGTATGAAAACGTACAAAAACGTATGAAAACATATAAAAACGAATGAAAACATTTGAAAACGGACGAAAACAAACGAAAACGTTTGAAAAGAAACAAAAACGTAAAAAAGTGGATGAATACGTATGAAAACAGACGAAAACATAAGAAGATCACAGGTGATACTCAGATTATCACAGGTGATACTCAGAGTATTACAGGTGATACTCAGAGTATGTATCACAGGTGATACTCAGAGCATCACAGGTGATACTCAGAGTATCACAAGTGATAGTCGGGATATCACTGAATATCACTTGTGATATTCAGAAATCACTTGTGATATTAAAAAATGTAAGAAAATGGACGAAAACGTAAGAAAACGGACGAGTACGTATGAAAACGGACAAAAACATAAGAAAATCACACAAGTGATATTCTGAATATCACTTGTCATATTCAGAAACATAAAAAAATGGACGAAAACGTAAGAAAACGGGCGAATATGTATGAAAACGTACAAAAACGTATAAAAACAAACGAAAACATTTGAAAATGGAAGAAAACGTATATAAACGGACGAAAACATATGAAAGCGTAAAATCACGTATGAAAAAGGAAGAAAACGTATGAAAAATAGGACGAAAACGAATGAAAATGTACGAAAATGAATGAATATGTATGAAACCGACAAAAATGTATGAAAGCGTAAAAACACGTCTAAAAGCGGATGAAAACGTATGAAAAATGGACAAAAACGAAAGAAAACGGATGGAAACGTATTAAAACGAACGAAAACGTAAGAAAACGGACAAAAATGTATAAAAACAAACGAAAACGTACGAAAATGAGCGAAAACATAAGAAAACGGACGAAAACGAACAACATATATGAAAACTGACGAAAACATAAGAAAATAGACGAAAACGTATGAAAACGTGCGAAAACGGACAAAAACGTATGAAAACGGACGAAAATAGTAAAAAACGTATGAAAGCGAAAATAAACGTGAATAAAAAAAAGTTACTTAAAAATATGGGCTAAAAGAAAAATGAATTAAAAAAAAAGTACGTGAATTGAAAGACCAACAAAAAAGAAAGAAAAAAAAAAAGAAAAAAAAAACAAAAGAAAGAACGCTACGTGAATTGAAAGAAAGAAAAAGGAAAAAAAGAAAAAGAAAAAAAAAGAATAATAAGAGAGGCAAAAAGAAAAAGAAAAAAGGAAAAAAAAAACATGGATTTATGTTTCCCCATTTAATCTTAGGTTAATCCCCACCATTAGATTAAACTAGATGAATGGTGGGGATTTGTCCTTTGGTATGCACCAAAATAAGAGTATGCAATTGAATTTTCCTCATCTATATAATAAAATAAAACCGTTATTATATCATTAGTCTAAAAAATTAGCAATAACCATTTTTTAAAATTTCATATTTCAAGAAACCAATTTCAGTGTAGGCGTTCATTCCAATCTCTAGACATATCACTGATCCATCTGAACTAATTACTGAACACTTACCATACAATGCAATGTTGATTCTATAGTGACGTGTTACAGAAATAAGTTAAGGCGTGGCTCTCCACTGAAAAAGTTATTATATATTACCAAAAATTTCATGGCATGTAGTTCAACAAACACAAAACGAGTTGCATTATCGCTAATTTTTTCCTCGTACACAACCAAACATAAAAGAACAAAAATATTAGAGTAAGCCTATGTGAAATGACTCAAATTGCGCCGTCCCCTAATAAGTACCATATTACTCCGTAAAACTTTGGTGTAAATTATAAGAGTGGCTTCAAAATACAAATGATCTATAATGAACATATATGAATACAACTATTTATTATAATGAACGGATAACTAGTATAGATTAGAATACTAGAAATGCATGAGTCGACATGTCGGTATTATGTACTAGTTACTAATATATGATAAAAAAAACATTTCAACATAGGATAAAGAAGCTAAATCTTTTTTGTTTATATACTATAACGAACGATGATATTACTATGTTTTCAATTGCTAGCACTTTGTTACAAACCTGTATTGGAAAATGAAAATAAAGTTCTTTCACTTTTTTTTATTCTCTTTTGGCACTTGAAAAAATGGGTACTCCAACCTTTTATTTACAAAGGTGTGGCTCATCACGTAAAGGTATCTTTTAAGGTGAAAAGGATTCAAGTGGTTCGTGAAAAGCTCAAAAGGATCGGTAAAAAGCTCGAATGAGTCGAGCTTGAGCCTAAATTACGGCTCATTTATTAATCGAGATCGAGCCCGAGTTTTATATATGATTGGGCTTGCGAACCTAAATGAGCCTAAACAACACTAGCATATTTTAAATATTAAACTTATATAATAGATTATGCATTTGTATTATAGGTGAGCTGATTATACAAGCTTAATAAAAAGCTTATTAACGGGCTCAAAATATATATACTACAAGCCCAGTTCAAAACTAAACTATCTGCAACGAAGAATACTTAATTAACTTTATGACATGTAATTCAAGAAACACAAAGCGAGTTGCATTATTGGCAATATATTCCTCAACCACTAAAAAGAACGAAAATACATATGTAATAAGTGATAAAATTTGTACTGCTTAGAAGATCTCCCGTCTCAAAATTATGTCGTCACTTAATAACATAATTTAAACTTTTTCATTGAGAATCCGAGTGGCTTCAAATATGAACGCTCTATGATGAACAGATGAATGGTATAGATTAGAGTACTAGAAATGCACAAGTTGGCATGTAAGTATATACAATATTATGTGTTGGATAAAACCATTTCATATTTATATCCCACATAGTACATGAAATTTCGTTAAAAAAGAAATTCATCTGTTCATCATAGAGCGTTCATATTTGAAGCCACTCGGATTCTCAATGAAAAAGTTTAAATTATGTTATTAAGTGACGACATAATTTTGAGACGGGAGATCTTCTAAGCAGTACAAATTTTATCACTTATTACATATGTATTTTCGTTCTTTTTAGTGGTTGAGGAATATATTGCCAATAATGCAACTCGCTTTGTGTTTCTTGAATTACATGTCATAAAGTTAATTAAGTATTCTTCGTTGCAGATAGTTTAGTTTTGAACTGGGCTTGTAGTATATATATTTTGAGCCCGTTAATAAGCTTTTTATTAAGCTTGTATAATCAGCTCACCTATAATACAAATGCATAATCTATTATATAAGTTTAGAGTACTAGAAAACCATTTCATATTTATATACATAGATTAGAGTACTAGAAAACCATTTCATGAAATTAGAGTACTAGAAAACCATTTCATATTTATTGAACAGATGAATGGTATAGATTAGAGTACTAGAAATGCACAAGTTGGCATGTAAGTATATACAATATTATGTGTTGGATAAAACCATTTCATATTTATATCCCACATAGTACATGAAATTTCGTTAAAAAAGAAATTCATCTGTTCATCATAGAGCGTTCATATTTGAAGCCACTCGGATTCTCAATGAAAAAGTTTAAATTATGTTATTAAGTGACGACATAATTTTGAGACGGGAGATCTTCTAAGCAGTACAAATTTTATCACTTATTACATATGTATTTTCGTTCTTTTTAGTGGTTGAGGAATATATTGCCAATAATGCAACTCGCTTTGTGTTTCTTGAATTACATGTCATAAAGTTAATTAAGTATTCTTCGTTGCAGATAGTTTAGTTTTGAACTGGGCTTGTAGTATATATATTTTGAGCCCGTTAATAAGCTTTTTATTAAGCTTGTATAATCAGCTCACCTATAATACAAATGCATAATCTATTATATAAGTTTAGAGTACTAGAAAACCATTTCATATTTATATACATAGATTAGAGTACTAGAAAACCATTTCATGAAATTAGAGTACTAGAAAACCATTTCATATTTATTGAACAGATGAATGGTATAGATTAGAGTACTAGAAAACCATTTCATATTTATTGAACAGATGAATGGTATAGATTAGAGTACTAGAAAACCATTGCATAATCTATTGAACAGATGAATGGTATAGATTAGAGTACTAGAAAACCATTTCATATTTATATACATAGATTAGTAGTATATCTTTTCACTTAAAAAAGAAATTCCTCCCAAGTGTTTCAAAGATATATGAAATTTCGTTTTATACTTACATATATTGTTCATAAAGTTTAAAAACCTTCTATCTGTTTAAAGGAACGAAATAACTACAGATAAAAGATTAACACTAACTATATGGTAGGATACCATATTGTAGGGAATAGTACATTTCGTGATTGGTGTTCATTCCAATCTCTAAACGTTTCACGGATCCACCTGAACTTACCTAACAATACCTGAACATTAAGCTACTTGCATAGCTGAACATTGTTGCAATTGTCACAGAAACAAAGGAAGTACACTAATATATCATCATAAACTAAAACAAAATTTAACTGAAAAGGACAGACAGTTAGATCAAGTGAGTTTCTCAACAAATTTAGATAGACAGAAATTGTTTTATATTACCAACTACACACTTGATCAACTTCATGGCATGTAAATTAAGAAACAGAAAACGTTACAACCAACAAAAAAGAACGAAAATACGAGAGTAAACCAAAATTAGATTAGTGATATAATTTGTACTCCATACATCATCTCTATTTTAAACATTGGCATTAACTATCGTGTCGCTTTAAAACACAAACGCTTTTAATGAAAAGACAACTGGTACGTATAGATTATTATCATTTGATTAAAGTCAATTCAAGCTTACATCCTACACATTCCCACATAGGCTAAAGAAGTGAAATCTTTCTTGCTTATATACTACAGTATACAAGAACCATACATTTTGAGAATAATGTTATGTTTTCAAGACGGAGTTGTTTATGAAGTTGATTAAAAAACAAAAAACCTCATAAAAAACTTCCTCAGGAAATTAACATAAACTCTACGCTTTTTAATATATGCTTTAACTNCCATCATTATTATAGAATTTATGATGCGGAATTAAAATGAGGAAGAAAATGATTTCATTCAATAAGAAATTAAAGAGTTACAATGTATTTATAGCCTTGGCGCTTAACTAACTGTCAAAACTGAAATACAAATATTTACATAAAGGCCCTTTAACTATTTACAACTTGTCATCAGTGTATAAGTCTTTATCCCCCCCTCAAGTTGGAAAATCTGCAAGACCCAAGTTGTTGGCAAGATAAGAATGTTGGACTTTGCCAAGAGCTTTAGTCATGATATCAGCAATTTGGGACTGAGTAGGAATATATGCAGTTTGTAAGAACCCTTGTTGTATCTTGTCCCTTGTAAAGTGACAATCTATATCCAAATGCTTTGTTCTGTCATGAAAGCATGGATTTGCTGCAATTTGTTGAGCTGACTTGTTATCACAAAAGAGAGTAACTGGGCACTGCACTTGAATCTTCAAATCCTTCAATAGGTATCTAAGCCACAACAACTCACAAGTAGTAGCAGCCATACTTCTATACTCAGCCTCAGTGCTTGATCTAGATACAGTTGGTTGCTTCTTTGTTTTCCAAGACACTAGTGAATGGCCCATAAAAATGCAATACCGTGTCAAAGACCTTCTGGTCATCAAACATGAAACCCAGTCTGCATCAGTGAAACCAGTGAGCTTGAGGTGTGATTGAACAGGATAGAAAAGACCCTTGGAAACTGTGCCTTTTAGATACTTAAGTAAGTGTAAAGCTGCCTGCATATGAGCATCTCTTGGGGTTGACACAGACTGGCTAAGATGTTGTACATCATAAGAGATATCTGGCCTTGTCATGGTCAAATAAAGTAATCTCCCAACTAGTCTTCTATAAGAACCAGGATCCTTTAACAAAGTACCTTTATTAAGAGACAACTTAAGCTGTGTTGGCAGAGGAAAATCCTTTGGTTTAGCTGCAGTCAAGCCTGCATCAGTTAGCAAATCCAAGAATAATCATCAACATATACCAATACAGCTGTAAACTGTCCATTCACATCCTTCACAAATAAAGAATAATCATGCTTGGATTGAACATAGCCCATGCTCAGTAAAAATTTTGTTAGCTCTTGATTCCACTGTCTAGAAGCTTGCTTGAGACCATATAATGACCTTTTGAGCTTGCATACCTGATTAGGACCAGCATTTTTGTAACCCTCTGGTGGCAACATATAGATCTCTTCATCAATATACCCATGAAGGAAAGCATTATTTACATCTAACTGGTGTAAATCCCATTCTTTTGCAGTAGCCAAAGCAATCAACACTCTCACAGTTGCTAGTTTTGCAGTAGCCAAAGCAATCAACACTCTCACATTAGCTAGAAAGGCTATGAAAGGAGGAGGAACATCTTTGAAATCAGTTTTGCCAAACAGTGGATACTGAGGTTTGGTGGAACAAAAATTGGTTGTGCTTGTGGTAGATTTGGGTGTAACAAAATCTCTCAACCATGCAGGCTTTGTAGAAGTTCTAGTAGACTTTCTAGAAGGCATAGGAGGATTAATTGGAGCAACATAAGATGGTTGAGGTTCATTAGGTGGTTCTGTGTGAGGTATGGATAATTCTGGGCTATCATGAATGGGTGGTTCCATGTTTTGTATGTTTGGCATAGGTGTTGGAATGGGTATACTGGGAGCTAAAGGTACTTCATCTGCTTCAGTATCACCAAACATAGGAAAAGATGAAGGTGTAGGTTCTTGAATAGGTTCAACTTGTGCCTTAAAAGCAAAAATTGTTTCTTCAAAAACTACATCTCTGCTCAAAAACACTTCTTTAGTTTCCAAATTATACACCTTGTAGCCTTTTTGATTAGATGGATACCCCAAAAACACACATTTAATTCCCATGTTCTCAAATTTATCTTTATGAGGCTTTGTGACTGCAACATAACATAAACATCCAATAACCCTTAAACTGTCAAAATTTGGTGGCTCACCATATAGAACTTCAAAAGGTGACCTCCAATTTAGCTTTTTCATGGGCATTTTGTTGATCAAATAAGTTGCTGCAAGTATGCATTCACCCCAGAACTTAATAGGTAAATTAACATGCACTCTAATTGATCTAGCAGTCTCCAATAAATGCCTATGCTTCCTCTCAACTACTCCATTTTGTTGAGGAGTATAAGCCATGGATTTTTGATGAAGAATGCCTTTTTCCTTAAAAAGAATAGCACATTTCTTATTAACTACCTCTGTCCCATTATCTGACCTCACAAACTTGGGCTTTCCTTTGAAATGAGTATCAATATAGGTAAGAAAAGTAGCTAACACCTCTGGTACTTGATCCTTACTGTGTACTAAATAAGTCCAAGTAGCTCTTGTATTATCATCCACTATAGTGAAAAAGTAATGTGCTCCATTCAATGCAGGATGTTTATATGGACCCCATAGATCCACATGAATCAATTCAAAAGGAACAGTGTGCATAGATTTACTTATAGGAAAAGGAAGTCTATGATGTTTTGACAACAAACAACTTTCACAGTGGAAATTTGATACATCAAAATTTTTGGACAAATGAACAAGCTTGGACACAGAAGTATGTCCAAGTCTTGCATGAAAAGTATGAACATCAAGTGTAGATTTACTGTTAACTACGTTGCTAAAAGCAAGTTTATTCAAGCTAAAAACAGGAAGGAGATGTTTGTGAGACTCCTGAAATTCAATGACACTATCAGAGAAGGTAGTAACATCAGATACAGGTTTGCAGATGTATAAGCATCTTGAACCCTTTCCAACTGCAACTATCTCTTTAGTAGTAAGGTCATGAAACATGAATGCAGTGGGGAAAATTTGAGCTGTTAAGTTTTTGTTTTGAATGAGTTTACCAACTGACAACAAATTGAGTTGAAATTCTGGTACATAAAAGACATCAGTGAGAATCAAGGAAGGTGTCAAAGCAATTTCACCAACAATGGTAACTTTAAGTGACCTTCCATCAGGAAGATGAACTAAAATTGGGTGAGTTAAATATTTAACTAATATGAATAAATGAAAATGAGGGGTCATGTGATCTGAAGCACCAGTATCAGTTATCCAGTCTTTAGTAATATCCATTTGTGGATGACAGAATAGTGCAAAAGAAACTGTCAAGCATGAAAGGATACCTGCATGAGAGGAAGTACTAGCAAAATTCCTCACAGAATTTCCATTCTCCTCTGCTACCCCTTTTCCTTTGAACATTTTCATCATCTCTTGACAAACTGCAGCCACAAGCTTCTGATCAACATTACCATTTTGCCCCATTCCAATTTCATTCTCAACCCCCATATCAAAAGGTGAATCACCACAAGCCATATCTTCAATCCAGAATTCACATGAGCAACCATCCTAGCACTTTTCTTCACTTTCTTGCCTTTATACCAATCAGGATATTCAATCCTCTCAAAACATTGTTCAAAAACATGCCCTTCTTGACCACAATGAGTACAAGTCTTCTTTTGATCATTTCTCCCATCAGTTCTTTGTTGCCTGACCTCCCTTTTTCCACTATTACTTTGTCTAGCATTAGTATTAGCAAAAAATGCAGAAGGATCAAACACAGGATGGGTGACTTGTTTTTGCTTCTCAATTTGTTGCACAATGTAGTAAGCCTTATTCACATTAGGAAAAGGATCCATAGCTAAGATTTGACTTCTAACAGATTCATAGTCATCATTCAACTTCATCAAGAACTGAATTAACTTCAAATGACTATCTCTTTCAAGAAACTTATCAAGAATAGAACATGTACACTCATTCATTTTCCCACATTCACACACTGGTAAACCATTCAAATTTTGCAATTCATCCCAAAATCTCTTCAATTTGTTGAAAAATGCAGCAATAGTGAGATTACCTTGTGTGATCTTGCTTAATTATCTTTCCAATTGATAGATCAAAGGACCATTACTCTGTCCATATCGTTCAGTTACTTCTTTCCACAATTCAAAAGTAGAATGTGCATACAAAAAAGGTTCAGATAACTCATTTACCATAGAATTCAAGATCCAACAAGTGACCATGTAATCACATCTAACCCATCTCTGAACATTCTCATCAGTGATAGCAGGTTTAGGGCAAGAACCATCAATAAACCCCAATTTCAGTTTAGCTCCCAATGCCATCTTCACATTTCTACTCCATCCAAGAAAATTTCCTCCATTAAAAGGAGTATTGGTCAAAGCCATTCCAGGATGATCAGAACTAGCAATGTGTAAAGGATCATTGATGGTGTTTGTGTTGTTATTGTTGAGATTGAATGAGTCTGTAGTGGTATTATTAGGATTACTGTTCGAAATCGCCATTGAAATACTCCTATAACTGTGAATTGAATCAAGAAGAACACAGTGAGATAGGAAGAAGACGATTCAAGAACAGAGTAGTTATGAAAAACGGTTAAAACCGTTAGAGAAAGAGTGGTTTTGTAACAGAATCGAGAGCTCAAGTCTCTGATACCATATAGAATTTATGATGCGGAATTAAAATGAGGAAGAAAATGATTTCATTCAATAAGAAATGAAAGAGTTACAATGTATTTATAGCCTTGGCGCTTAACTAACTGTCAAAACTGAAATACAAATATTTACATAAAGGCCCTTTAACTATTTACAACTTGTCATCAGTGTATAAGTCTTTAATTATCAACTTACGAGTAACATTTATTTATTGAAGACCTCTTAGGAATACGTATTAATAACATCAATATTACCTTAAAAGATTAAAAAAATAAAAAATAAAAAAAAAATTAACAGTCATTTCGCACTTTTGCCGCGATGAGAAATCTGGTTCTTGTCTTCCTTGGGCATTTCAGCATGACTAGCGCATGATCGACAGTTTTGTGGTAAGATATCAGAAATGGCAAGATGGCCGGGTTAAGTAACAAGTCAACTTGGGCTCTGATGGAAACATGTCTAAACCAGATCAGAATGTTTAATTTACATAGAATTCATGCACTAGCAATCAATTATAGTCCAAGTTTTAATTAGAAGGCCGTATACATTGAAGACTTTGGACAACTTTCAATCTGAGTGACCTATTCAACCCGTTACTCATTTTTTGGTAATAATGATTTGACCCATTGTATCGGTTCCTCAATGACTTCACGACATGTTATTAAGTTGTATTATCGCCATTTTATTCGAGTACCACAACCAAACAAAAATGAACGAAAATGTAAGAGTAAACCTATACGAGGATCACTTAATAACCGCATTTAAACAGTGGCACAACTTCAAAGTACAAACGCTCTATAATGAACAGATAATTGGAAATTGGTATACAGAAATGCAAGAGTCAACATGTAGATATTTACATTATTTGATCAAAAACCATTCTAAGTTTACATCCCACATAGGTTGATGAAGTGAAATCTATCTTGTTTGTATACCACATTGAATGAGAATCATACGTGTCTAGAATATTAGTATATTACTATGTTTTCAGATACATGTATTGACCAACTTGATTCTGCAACTAAAACTTTCAAACTTTGTACTTTACTGGTATCTGAAAACGAATATAATATTCGTGACTTTTTTATTCACAAATATTTGAAAAATGGGTAATCCTAAAATTTATTCACAAATATTTTGAATTTGCTGTGACATGTTATAGAAATGAATTAAGGCAGGTCCCTCCATGTAAGGTCTCTATTGAGCACACATGAGCTTGTATCTCTTAACACCCTTCAACTCAATCATGCACAAAGTACCATTAAAGTGATCCAGATGACTAAGATATGAGGGAACTGTTGGGTCAAGTCAGTACCCAAGTCTCGTTAAACTTAGATTTGAACACAATTAATGATCAAGTGTTTATAAACCGTGAACATAATCAAGTCACTGAGTGAACAGTCACTCAGTGAGTCATCTTCAGGATGTTTAGAACAAGCCTAATGAAGAAGGTTTTCCAATCAGTGAGGCGGACTCTCAGTGATTGGCATCTAAGCCAAAGAAGAAGATGATGGATTCAGTGAGTGGTGACAATAGCTCACTGAATGGTTCCATCCCATGTCAAGTAGCAAAGCATGCGCTCTTTTCACTTATTGAATTTTCCAATTCCAAGTCGGGGAGCAGATAGCGTTATAGCTTCCACTCGCCTTTTTATCGACTAATTCGGGGGTACATCCATTTATCAGCTCATGGTATGGATCTTGAATTTTAATAAAACTTGTGGGAGCACTCTTTTGTTTGAAAGTTTTATAAACCAGAGGCTCTGATGACCCACTTGTTGGTCCCGTTACAACGGAATAAAGACTAACTACCGAAAGTTATGCCTAAAAAAACGTGTACCATGTTATAGTGATAAGAAATCGAATCACTTTGAGAGATATAAAGAAACAAACGTAAAGTAATATAGAGCAAGGTTAATTTTTCAACGTTTAATTCTATTAGTAAATCAATCTAAAAGATATACCCAAGTGTCTTTTGCCGGAATAAACCTGGGAATTGAAATAGACAAGTATGGTGGGTTTCTCCCTCACTAAACTGTAAGCTAAGGCTTAAGGAGCAACTAAGGTACATTCGAGCTACTCGAGTAGCAAGTATGTTCTTTGGAGGAGAAAAAAGGGTTTGTGAATGTCTAAGCAATTAATTGCACAAACTTAACCTTTTTCTCCTCTGTTTATGATCCTATTTATACACAAGTATTATGCATACTATTGCCAATGGATTAAAGGACCCCTTTCCAAAGCAAATCTTTAGAAGATCCTTGTTCACTTGTTGAATGCCATCCCCGATATGGGTTAGAAGACAGATTTCAGCCTTTTAGTATTGGTTGGATTGATAGCCAAATAAGGAAAGTTTGACCTTATAAAGTGAAAAGCACTTATTGGAATAGTTCAAACTTTCCCTCCCCAATCCCGCCTTTCTTTCAGTCTTCAGGTAGGCATTCTTCAGTCTTCCATGGTTGTGAGGAGACTAGGGG
>LBNU01032609.1:13221-27916 GCA_014162995.1 Artemisia annua
TTGTTGGTTAATTTCATATCTTAAGGAAACTCTTGTTCTTTCATCTTTCATATTGATCTTAATCAACCAAGTCTATTTCTCATCTCATTTCTTTCATTTGAATACTTGTGTTTACTAATATGGTGACCTAACACAGTCTATTTACACTTTTATTTTTCGAGTTATATAATGAACTTCGGCCCCCTTAACTACAAATCATGGCTCCGCCCCTGTACCTAATCAATTACTGTGCATAAAAAAAAGAAAAAGAATCACACTGCTTCAGGTTCAGCTGCACCACCTGGAGCTGCAGCAGATGGTGGTTCATCACTCGAACCGATGCAATCTTTGCAGAATTTGTTCCTCACCTTTCTGCATTTCCATTTATAAGCTGTGAACAGCCCGATCAAAGCAACAACGACGCCGAATAGGCCTCCAATCACAACCTTTACCATTTCATCGGCCGATATTCCATCAGTGCAATAATAGTTATTGGTGGTTTTATTAGTGGACGAATACGTGATGTTGTTATAGATACGGGTATTGTTTATGTTACTCATGGTGGTGTTATGAGTGGACGAATACATGATGTTGTTATAGACCCGGATATTGTTTATGTTACTCATGGTGGTGTTATGAGTGGACGAATACGTGATGTTACTTGGGTGGTGTTACTCATGGTGGTGTTATGAGTGGACGAATATGTGATGTTACCCATGGTTATGTTATGGGTGGCGTGGTATTTATAGAACACCAAAAAAAAGAATTATAGCCATTTTAAAAAAATCATCTCCTCTGGTTGGTATTCGAAACTCTTGGTGGCCACTTTAAAATCTCCTGTTCCTCAAGCGAAAATATGAAATGAGACATTTTTGACATTATTTTTTTTGTTGTTAATTTAAATAATTTAAGGGACTTGTCAATAACTAGTTATATAATAAATTTGGATATCCGAAATTTGCGATGATGGTTTTATATTAGACATAATTTTTTATCTAAGTTTTTTTTTAATTCGGATATCCAAAATTTCCGATAACAGTTTTATATATCCGAATATCCTGATATCTATAATTTTTGGAAAACTTTTATATGAGTTTCAAAATTGTTCTTCCATCACACTACTTTTAGAGGTTCTGACAGGTGGTGGAGTAGGTGGAGTTGGTGTAATAATTGGATTTGTGGGTGTGGTGACTTGATCTGTGGGTGGAATAGGAGCTAGTGTGGTATTAGTGGTTATTGTTTGGGGTGGTGATTATGGTTCAGAAGGTGGTGAAGTACTATTGGATTGAGAATGTTCATGAGTTTTGGAAGGAGTAGATGTTGGTGAGTGATGAAGGGGTGTTTGGTTAGAAGATGAAGTTAATGATTGTGTGTTAGTAAGGGGTGTTTGAATGGATGGTGATGGTATATGTAGTGGATGAGAATGAGGTATGTTGATGTGGTTGGATGTGTTTGTAGTAGGAGTTTTGGATGTACTTGTGGACTTCGGTGATGTATGAAATGGAAAGATGGTTTCATCAAAGAGTACATTTCTACTTGTGATTATTTTGTGTGTTTAAAGGTCATATAATAGGTATCCTTTCTGGTTGTGTGGGTATCCAACAATTCAGTAGGGGTGGACCTGGGATTGAATTTGTATGTGGTGTGGTGATAGGCATAGATAGGCATATGCTAAGAAACCAATGACTCTTAAGTGATCCGGTGGGGGTAGCTTGTTGTATAGGAGTTGGTATGGACTGTTGTTTTGTAAGACTCTTGTTGGAATTTGTTTATGATATAGGTGGATGCTAGAAGACTGTAACCCCACATGTGTTTTGGAAAATTGGATTGAAAGTGTATGGCCCTTTCCATTCTAGTAAATGTATGTTTTTTTCTTTCAACTCTTGAGTTTTCTTGGGGTGTATATGGACATGAAGTTAGGTGAATGATACCATGTGACTGAATATAATTAGTGAAAGATGAGTTAGGGGCTATTTGTTTGCCTCTTATTGAAGCCACTCAGAGGCTCACTTTGAATCGGTCAAAGATGTTGGTAATTCGGGTTGTGAAAATCAAAGGTTCCCGGATAAATTATTGAATCGTGTAAAAGTTCACTTTCCTGATACAATATTTCGACCCTATTTGGTGCCTTGGGTTACACGAAATTTGTATAGAGATAAGACAAGAATGAATACTCAAATTCTAGGCACAAGAAAGAGAGCAAAACATTGAATACTTTGCATTTGTTATTGATATGCATATATGTCCATCTTAGAAGACCAAATTGTGTTTATATGTATATATAAACTCATGGTGGTTGTATGGAAAAGTTGTGACTCTTGGTGAAAAGTCACACCACTGGGATGAAAAGTCATAACCATTCCTTTAATCATGTCCAGCAACAGTTTTGTAACAGAAAAAACTGTCGCTAACTGCAACTATTATTTTCGCTAACTGTAACCATTAAAGACATGTGTATATGGATAATTTAGTGACACACGAATTCTGTCACTATATTTCCATTTACATTAACGACCTTTTCCATTTTCCGTACCCGAAATCAAGTTAATTAGTTTATACAAGCTTGCACTCCGCACCTCCGTACTCGTAATATAACTTAACTTGAAATCCATTTGGTCTCGGGTAAATCACCATTACACCAAAATGATCGATGACACTAAAATCACCAACAATCCTCCCCCATTTTAGTGTAATTAATCCTTGATCACCCAAATAATCAAAACAAATCAAACGCATGCATAAATGAAAATGTCTTTCGATTGAATTTTCATCTTAGTATACTACACATTCCAAATATTCGAGAATCGGGGTGTCGTAACGATTGAACCCGTCAACCCATTTGAATACCTTAAGATAATATACACACAAGTTCATTTTCTCCAATGTTTATACTTAACGCTTTACAAGCCCTGCATCCATATCCATTCATGAGCATATAGGAAGCCAAGTCCAAGCTTCTTGAAGCGGCAAAACTTCACTCATATAGGTAGTTTCTTTTAATCATGCCATGTGTTTGCACTTTTTCAAAAAAACCATTAAGAAGATAAACTTCAACCTCTTTATCTTGCAAGTCTGAACACATACCGTGGGATAGTGTAACATGTGTTCCAATCTCTCAGTGTGAGCTTTCCGCATTGAATTCAGCTTCTAACATTGTATTTGAAGGGAATTGGGTGTCTCACCATTAGAAAATTTAAACGGACTTTTATTTCATCCCTATTCCGACTTTGTGCACTAAGTCTCTAGCAAACCTCTTTCCCAAGTGGTAAGCTATTTATAATTTCACTTTAACAAGCATCATGGTGGCATTGACTTATGAATATAAACGTATATTCATTAGCAAGCATTTCAACCATATACTTCTTTAAACTAAGAAGCACCAAATAAACTATCTTGATGTCATCATTGGATACGTTGCGCAACGTCTGTCCTTTGATCCCAAAACTATCTCTACCAAACGTAAAATCCATCACTTGTAGATTCATAGTCTCCTTGATCATTTATCCAACATGCATCAAAATGTTTTTAAAACCAAAAAAGAAATCCCTTTTATATTTTAAACCATAACCCACGGTTTTATCAAGTATTAAAATACTCGTTTACAACACAACATCCTACACCCATGTGTTATTCCGGGTCCACTAGAATGTTACTTTATTTTTCATGACCACATATTCGTGTCAAGTTAGACTACCAAACGGGAATCATGCTTTAAACCAAAGCACATATATTAAGTACCCATTATACCATAAGTAGTCAATTTAAACAACTCGCAAGCCAAACACAGGCCCAAGTTAATTCACATAACAAATCAAGCATGCTCTTAACTTCATTAATCAAGTACAAACATGTTTACCAACCAAACAGAATTGGCAAATCAATCAAAACAATTCATGTACTACATATACAATCGGCATATCATGAAGGAAGCAAAGACAATCATAAAGCCATGTCTTTTATTGTAATTGATTTGCATCAATTTGAACATCAATCAAGAGTAACCATGAATTTAACCAATTCACTCATTTAAATATATGTAAACACTCTTTAAAATATCATTGATAATTCGTAACTTTATCAAAATACAACAAAATATATAACATACTTTACCGGCCAATTCAAATAAAATATGTAAGTCAATAAAGACAGTGATCATGCATTCCCAACATATGAGTTATCAGTTCCATATCATGCATGTTCCTCAAACTTGATTCCGTATGTTTTACCGTCAACCATTTCATATTGGCAAATAAAGAATACAAGATGTAAATCTCATGTTACTGGATAGTCATTTATCCACCAATATGTAATAGTAATTCATGCATACCAACCAGTATATACAAGTTCGTTCACGAATCGCAATAATGAAATAAATGTCAAAGGCAATATGTTCATCATGGTTTAATATTTCCTTGAAGAAGTTGATTCAAAATAATGACCATGTATTTTACAACAATTCCCTAATCAATTCAAAGGCAATGTTCAGATTTTCAAAACATGTAAATCAACACCATGCAAAATCATATAACTGTTTGTTATACAGATATATCCAGATATCTTTCTGGTTAGCCACTGGCCAAACAAACAACCGCAAACATTTCGTTTACCGCTAGATATTACTATAAATAATCATATGTTTTCTTTCATGAAAGAAGAAACATATACTGTTAATTGCAAATACAATGGTCACTCAACCAAAACAATTATCTTACAATGATATATGCAAACAACCAGTCACATAATTTTATCATCTTGATCGCGTCATGTAAATTATACTTTATGCATGCACTCTGATCAAATATAAAAGATGATAAGAAATTGTGTACCGTAAGTATGATCGATATGCACACATCAAAAATCCCACCGTATTCATATCTTTCAACAGAGTAACTCGATCTTAGACAGATTCCGGTATCACTTCTAACATACCATATGTCTCAGAACTCTTATGCCATCTTCCAAACTCTTATATGTAATCTTCAACAACGTCCCTTTCAAACTTCTCAAGTTTTGTGAATTTGTATGCTTTGTCTTAAACAGATTATAATATCTATTACACACAGATTCAAATTCACCAATCATGATTATCACAAAATATTGTATCAGTTTGTTGGTAATTCGGGTTGTGATAATCAAAGGTTCCCGGATAAATTCTTGAATCGTGTAAAAGTTCACCTTCCTTATACAATATTTCGACCCTATTTGGTGCCTTGGGTTACACGAAATTTGTATAGAGATAAGACAAGAATGAACATTTAAATTCTAGGCACAAGAAAGAGAGCAAAACATTGAATACTTTGCATTTGTTATTGATATGAATATATGTCCATCTTAGAAGACCAAATTGTGTTTATATGTATATATAAACTCATAGTGGTTTTATGGAAAAGTTGTGACTCTTGGTGAAAAGCCACACCACTGGGATGAAAAGTCATAACCATTCCTTTAATCATGTCCAGCAACAGTTTTGTAACAGAAAAAACTGTCGCTAACTGCAACTATAATTGTCGCTAACTGTAACCATTAAAGACATGTGTATATGGATAATTTAGTGACACACGAATTCTGTCACTATATTTCCATTTACATTAACGACCTTTTCCATTTTCCGTACCCGAAATCAATGTAAAGTTTATACAAGCATGCACTCCGCACCTCCGAACTTGTAATATAACTTAACTTAAAATCCATTTGGTCTCGGGTAAATCACCATTACACCAAAATGATCGATGACACTAAAATCACCAACAAAAGACACATGTGTTTGATAAACAAAAATGAAACCCTCTTAATTGAATGGTAACCATAGGATCATTCAGCATCATTGGGATGCTAAACCATTCAACATGTATCTTCTTTCCTTGTTTGCCCCACCAATGTCGCTCCTCCCTCAACATTCTTATATATATTCTTTCTGTTATGGATCATTATTTTGTGGATGTCCATATAACTAAATAGAGGTCCATGGCCCAATTAGCTATTAGGGTTTTTACCCTAATATTATCTTATATATACCATTTGTATTCCCTAAACATTATGATCAATGAAAGAATATTCATTCACGTTCACAACACGTTATCAGCACGCTCTTAAAAGAAAATTATTTTTAGAACACGAAGTCTTCAAAAGATAAAAAAGAAAAATAAAAACGTTGACGACAGAGAAGGAAGAAACTGGTTTGATTCACGGTATGACTTACGAATTACGATTCATCAATGGAGGTAAATCTTAAACTAAAGTATATTAATTTCATGTTATTTATTAGAACTTAATTGATGAGTTTTTATATCCGAGATTTCACACCCCAAACAGAAACCTACTAGACTTTTATTGATACTAGAAGTATGTAAAAGAAAATCATAAATAATTACTTTATAATGGATACGGAGTATATATTAGCTTCCAGTATGTGTTTTGCATGCATATATGAACAATAGCTATTTATTGTTAACACGATACAATTAATATGTTATTTTTGTAATATTGAGGTCGCATGACACGATTTTTTTTATTAGCATACATTAAAAGTTATTATTTATGTATATATTAATTCCTTCATATTTGTTGAGATTCAGTTTTTTTAAGTGTTTATTGTATGTGAGATTCTCTTCTAGCTAATGATAATATAGCTATTGGTTGCTAATTAATTTTTGATTTTTGCACTACTAGTATGGTTTATGAGCCAAGATTATTTTATTGAGTGTCATGACCGGTTAGACCATCCCGGGTTAATGATAATGTGAATGTATAGATGAACCATAAGTTTCTTCAAAGATAGATTTGATTGGAAGCTAATTGTTTATATATCACCACCATATTAAGGTAAGGACTTTACCTTATAAGATTTTGAAAAGAATATAAAGGGGGTGTATGTAGGCTTATGCATCCGCCATATGGATCATTTTGAGTTTTAAAATCGATGCATCGTCTAAATGATCATCAAGGAAGGTTAGCGTAATTAATGGCTCGTCTTATAAAATGCGAGCACGGTTTTCCAAATTTTATTATTGAGAATGGTGGTGAATACTTCCAAGTGTTGGGCGATTATTGGAATAAGTGTTGAACATAAAGTATCCCATGTTTATACGCGAATTGCTTTTGTTGAAACGTTTATAAAACGTCTTTAGTTGATTGCAAAGCCAATAATATTATGAGAACAAAACTTTTTGATTATAGGGCATGTTATAACATAAAATTCGCATCTTGCCAACAATTTATAATGACTCCTCCCTATTAAAATGGTTTTGGTCACGAACCAAATGTTTCCCATATAAGAATTTTGTAAATGTGCGGTATATGTTTATTGTAAATCCATCACAACGCACAATAATGGGATGTTAAAATGGATAATTCATTCAGGGGGAGAATGACCAGCAACGGATATGGAATGAATTATGATCCTCACAGTAATGAATATGAACTTTAAGTTAAAGGGACAATTTATATTCCAGATCTAGTAATTGCCAGCATGTTTGTGACCTAATATAAATGACAAGATAATATAAATGCTGCTAATGCTCCAATTAAAATGTGTGTCCCAAAAGTACAACTAATGAATGGTAGTAAGTCTATGGCATGGCTGCAGCATGATAGACGACTAATCGATTCCAAGTAAAAGTCCTCGAATGAATAAATGAAATGGAGCAAGAAAATCAAGATGGTCAAATCGAGGTAATAAAGACCCCATAGTCTCTTAAAGACACTAGACATGAAGGTTCTTGAAAAACCCCGGGTACGTGAAAAACTATGAGATCTCAGTAAATGATGTGTATATTGCAATGTCTAGTAAAGTGTGGAATCGAAAATATAAATGAATCGACGTCGATGGAGATATTGTATAAAATAATATGCATGATAATGATTATGTAAATAAATAAGATAGCGCTATAATCATGGTGAGGATCATGGAAGAATACCTGCAGGAAGTGCAGATGTATCAATGAATGGCCAAAAGATGTAAAGACGCAAAGAAGAAATGAAAGAGTAAAGTCTCTCGTGAAGAGACATGGTTAATGGGACTTGAAGTCCGTATATATGAATGTGTAAAATTATTGGATATGCATTGATCTTTATGAGAAAGTGAAATTAAAGTATTGAAATTTTGGTATATAAGGCATAACTAATGGCATGCAATACTTTCGTAAAAACATGTAAATGATCATAAGGAGATATGTTCTCATGTGGTGGATCCAATAATGTATATAATATTTATAAGTCTGGCACTATAATAAGTAATCGATACGCGTCTAAAAGTTAATAAATAGAGCTCATGTGTTTTTTGAGATTTCATTATAGTATATAAAATGCATGAAGCATGCTAGTGATTTTTAATGCTTAAAGCATATAAGAAAAGTTCTCGAGAACACCACTTGATTGTATTGAATTAATCATGTTTTGGCATATGTTTTATAATCTCATTAGTGTACAGTATTGTGCCAAATAAAGAGTTATGTATGAAACTTTATAAAGAGATCTGGATTTGAATATTGTTTAAGTTTCATGCAGTTTGATTTATGATTATAAAGGCAACTGGATGCATAGAAGTTGAATTTGAAACAAAATATATATTTTGTTTTAGCTTATGATTTGAACATCAAAAGGATGAAATATGCGTGCATCATGAAAACTAAATAAAGATGCTAACTATCCTTATATGTATAAACGACATTCATGTTTATGAGATCACATGATGTGAAAAGAACCCTATTGATTTATAAAGATGATGATCACAATATCGATTTAAAGTGTCATACTAAAATGAGTATGAAACATTTATAATTCTCGCCAATGGTCATACATGATATAATATATCATTTGAATTAATTGTGTTAGCAATGAATAACTTGTGAAGTACGATGATGTACTTGAATGAGATATATGACGTATCTTAACCCTTAAATTGGGTATGTGAACAACTTGTAGAGAATACTTATTCATGTGATTTTATCAAGACACTTTAAGGTGCATTTCACTGATTCAACGAGCATAAGTGATGTGATCATCAGGGGGAGAGAAGATACGCGTTGCACTCTTTTTCCCTTAGTCATGGTTTTGTCCCACTGGGTTTTCCTGACAAGGTTTTTAATGAGGCAGCAATTCCTAAGTGTATTAACAATATGGACATCCAAGAGGGAGTGTTATGGATCATTATTTTGTAGATGTCCATATAACTAAATAGAGGCCCATGGCCCAATTAGCTATTAGGGTTTTTATCCTAATATTATCTTATATATACCATTTGTATTCCCTAAACATTATGATCAATGGAAGAATATTCATTCACGTTCACAACACTTTCTTTTTTTTTTAATTCTTTTTCAAATTTAATAGTGTATAATATGAACCCCATTTAATTGATCAATATATTGATTTATAAATTTTTATACCTTTTCCCATTCATTTGTTCAATACATTGATTTTTATTTTTGAAGTTTAAGTAGTGAATTATCATGTGACAAAGTTATATGATTAACCCTCGTATTGTATATGTTTATGTTTCATTGTTTATGTTAAGGGTTTTTTTTTTTTTAATGTCAAATTAAATTAAAACATATTTAAAAAAAAGAAAATTAAATTTAAACTAAAGTTATATATGTTGCATTCATATGTTATTAGATTTAACATAAGGGTAAAATAGTAACTTTTCATTGTTCACATCATTTATTCAGAACACTATCAAACAATATGTTTTGATTCAGAATCAAATTCATTCAGAGTCAAAGAATCATTCAGAGATGAGAGCCATTCAGCGTAAAATCGTCAGTTTTATCAAACGGCCCCTTAATGAACTATGTGCCATTGTCACTTTTGATAACTTTAATTTGTATTTGAAGCTGAGTAAGTATGGATTGATGGAAAGCTTTGAAGGTTGAAAAAACATGGTGTTTGCTTGGCAAAAGATAGGTCCATGTGGCCTTGAATAATCATCAACAATTTTAAAGAAAATAGGTGCATTTATTCATAGTACAATGTCTCTAAGGACCCCATACATCCAAATGAAATAGATCAAATTTTGACTTTGCATGTGAACTAACAGGAAATGGAAGAATGTGTTGCTTAGCTAATGGACAAATGTTCCATTTGGTTTCTGAAGTACAAGATACAAGAAATGAAAGACTATTGATTTTCTTGATTGTAGAAAGTGGGTTGTGTCCCAATATAGCATGTCATAAGTGTGGTTTGCTTATACTTGAAAGTATGACAGAAGGTGAAGTGGTTGGAGTTGAGATTGAGTTGAGGAGATAAAGTTCACCATGAAGAGTACCATGAGTAGTGCTCCCATCATGGCCCTGAAATGTAAACTTGTTATGTGTGAAAGTGACAGAGAAAAGTGTCTTATGAAGTAGTCTATTTATGGATATAAGGTTGTAGGTGAAGGTTGGGATGTAAAGAACATTGTGAAGGGTAAGGGATGGGCTAAGTTTTATGGAATGAACTATTTGATCACTATTCTCAATTGGACGGGCATAGAATTTATCAACTTGTAAATGATAGTTTTTCCTCATAGTCACTATTGATCAATTTCACCTTATTCTTAGCACTTAGAGCAATTAGCATCGATCTCTTCCAAGTACCATAGTTTTCTGATCCTGTTAGCTTTCTTAAAATGAGGATCATGCCAGGATGATCATTGGGATGAAAGTACAGTGGATAGAGTGGTGATGTGACATCATCAATTGGTGGTGTAGTTGTATGTTGTAAACTTGAATCTGATGGTGCCATTGTTGTTAAAGAATTGTATTTGTTATGATTGTGAAGCTTTGTTAATGGCGATTGGTAAATGTTTTGTAACTAACTTGTAACAGATACTTGTTTTGATGATTTGTGATGATGTGTGATGTTTTGATTGAATTATGATGATTTTTGTATGAATTAATGGATTTGGATTGATAATTGTGATTGATTATGGTGTTTTGTGGTGGTTTTGGTTTGAAAAATTAGGCCTAATACCATAATAAAGCATCATACTTGTCACAAAAAGCTGTTCTGAGTAGCGTACTTAATTTTTTCCTTGTTTGTGGATCAAACACGACTATTTTGTCCACAAGTGAGTTTTTTCCAGCCACCATCCGGTTACACGCCATGTCATCAGGTTTTTATATTTTTTTTTTACTTTTCCAAGTCACATTTTTTTTTACATAATTTGTGGATAACTAGATCCACTTTACTCTTCTTCCCCAAATCACTTTCATCCTACAAACCCTAAAACCTAATTTCTCATTACATTAAAATTCACCCTTAATAATCCAACTCCATTACTTCTTCAATCACGTTGGTACCATGGCATCGTCTTCCTCCTCAACTCGTTATTATCGAAGGAGGTATACAAAGGAAGAAATTGCACGTATGACACATTGTGAATGTAAGTATCCAATCTATGAACAAGTTGCTTGGACTCCTGAAAATCCAGGAAGAAGATTCAAAGCATGTCCAACCCGTGTAAGTAACATTCATATTATGTGTTTTATGAACAATTATTTTCTATCTTCTTTTCATTTTATTTTTTACCATTTGCTTAGAACAAGGACAAAAAGTGTGAAGTCTATGGTTTCCTTGATGATGAGTTGCCATCACAATACTACAAGGACCTTATATTCAAGCTTTATAAAGACAATGAGATACTGGAGTGCAATCTTCAATGCCTTACTAATCAGGTTCAACCTCAAACGGGCAATGTACCTCAACAAACTCATGACTTCAAACCTATTGACACCCAAAAACCTACTGGAAATGAAGATGTCTCCATGGCAGTCATTTACAAGGAGTTGAATGAGTTAAAGATTAAAGGAAAAGTATTTGACATGTTCTTGGTTGGTTCTAGTTGTTTGATTATGCTCCTTTTGGTCTTGGTAGTTGCAGTCATTGTTGGGTCATTTACAAAGTAATGCTTCTTGTAATGTAGATGTACTCATTTGTTATGGTTTTATGTAATGTACTCATTAGTTATGCTTCATGTAATGTACTAATTATGTTATGCAGTTTTTTGAACAATGTTTATTATGTACTAATGAAATGACAAGTAAATGACAAGAAATTACAAGCAAAGGTGAATGACAAGAAATTAGAAGCAAAGGTGTTCTTGAATAACATCAACTGTTTGTGCACTTGCACATTACAATGTTACAACTAGAACACAGTTCATAATAAGTAAACTGAAAGGCCCTGAGTGAACAAAATAGGGCTGAGTAGTGGCATCATAACCATCACTACTTCACATATCTTACATAAGTTAATAGTGGCATTAAATGCAGCACTATATCTGTTTGTTATCCTACTAGACAAGGCCCTTTCATGGACAAAATAGGGCAAGATAATTACACATAAACTTCCTAATATTAACTGTTTTTTTCTGCACATTAGACATTGGCCAAGTTAACAAAATATGTGCTATCAAAGACTTCAAATGTCATGAACTAGTCAAGGATGATTTCATTGTCAACACTTGAACCAGGTCCAGTAACTGGTGCTGACATTTTCTTCATCAAAATCCTTTGACTAGGCATTCTGGGTGGTATCATTGGTGGTGCAGGTACCATTCTTGGTTGTTGCACAGCTGCTGGTGGGTCAGATGGTATCATTGGTGGTGCAGGTACCATTGTTGGTGCAGGTATCTGTCTTGCTTGTTGCACAGCTGCTGGTGGGTCAGACATTGTTTCTCTTTGTTGTAATGCACTCCTTGTTGTCCTTCCTTGCATACCAATGCTCCCACCTCTGACAGAACCTTGTTGCATACCAACGCTGCCACCTCTAACAGCACTTCTTGGCTTTCCACCCCTTGCCATTCTTTTTATCCTTCCTCCCCTTGATGGTTTCATTATTCTTGTTTCCACAAATTCAGTTTCACAGTGACCCTTTTCAACATTCAAGGAATTGCTTGTACCTCCAACAATTTGAGATTGTTGTGTACCTAAGACATTCTAAAGTTACGTATAGTAAATATGACATAAAACTTTATGTTATTACTTTATAAAAAAAATTAACTTATATTACACTGACCTGGCATGTTGACCTCATTAACTGCTTCATGGGTTGTTCTTCTCATAGGAGCATTGAACGTTCGTTGTTCCTCAATTGTATCTGAACTTGCCCCATCATTCGCCAACCAAGTACCCATTCTAGCAACCCTTTCCGCTGGAATAAGCCTACCTGACTTAGTCCTCCCACCTCTCATTTTCAAATGACCTCTGTTACTACTTCCACCTCTCTTACTTCTTGTTTTCATAAAAACCGCCCGGCCATCACTAAACACACCCCTCATATTTGATGTTCCCATTTCAAACTGGTTAATTTCATTATTAACAAACCTAGGGATATCATGGTCATCCACAACTTCTTCTTGTTTGTTTTGCTTCTTTTTAGGCCTACCAGCTTGACCCTTTTCTTTTGCTACNAAAAACCGCCCGGCCATCACTAAACACACCCCTCATATTTGATGTTCCCATTTCAAACTGGTTAATTTCATTATTAACAAACCTAGGGATATCATGGTCATCCACAACTTCTTCTTGTTTGTTTTGCTTCTTTTTAGGCCTACCAGCTTGACCCTTTTCTTTTGCTACAGATGGTATAGAAGGTTTTTTACACCCATTTTTGTTGTGCCCAGTTTCACTACAATTTTTACAAGTCATTATTGCACCTGCTCTACTAATTGTGTGGCTACCAACCTTAGGTTCATGGGGTGCCCTAACCCTCTTTTTCTTAGGCCTACCTGGCATTCGCTTTGCAATAGGACCTAATATTCTAGAATGATGACTAGTATCTGGCCAAAAATCTATTCCTTCAACAGGCTTCATGTATTGACTGTAAGCTAGCAAATACCTATCTCTCCTAAAGCACTCAGGTACATAATCTTCCGCATACTTACCCAACTTAAAGATACATGCTATTGCGTGACAACAAGGCAAACCTGATATCTGCTACATTCTACACGAGCATGTTCTGTTCGGCTCATCCACTTTGAAAGCATCCACGCCCTTCCTTACTTCAAATTTGTTACCACCACAAGGGACCACATGCCAAAACCTGTAACAGTTACAAACAAAATTATAAACATTAATATCTTTTTATAGAATGACTCATTAACTTGTATTGAAATTTGATTATTACCTTTGGTGATCCTTAGAACGTTCCAGAATCTTTTGAATGTTTGGGCAAATATCGCCAGTCCACTTTTCCATTAAGAGTCTCATGGTATGTATCCTCTCCATTACAAGGATTCTCATGGACTCCAACATTGTGATTATGGGTTTGTGCCTAACACTTACCAAAACAGAGTTAAAACATTCGCTAAATCCAATTTCTATTGCCTCACAGCAGACCCCTTCTCTAAAGAATGCTCTTGACCAAGTCTTTGGGTCCTTGTTGACCAGGAACTCATGCGCCTTTGGATTAGTGATGAGACGAAAAGTGTTACGCTTTTAGGGGGTCATTTAAGCCCTAATTCGTATAAATGTGATCAAATATTGCCCTAAATCGTTCCTTTTGTCATTTTAGGTACTTTTGAGAGGAATTCTGGAAAACATGCATATTTGGACGTTTTTGGAGCATAAAAGTGAAGAAAACAACAAAGTCTCAAAAGAAGCAGGAATTACTACCTGACGGCGTCAGAGTCACAAGGTGATGCCGTCAGCAAGCATTGACAAAAGAGTGAAAACCAATTTTCAAATGACGGGCCATAAAGAATTTGGAGATTTGCACCTGACGCCGTCAGGTGTTA
>LBNU01032610.1:6267-49872 GCA_014162995.1 Artemisia annua
CCCCTTTTTGTTATCAACAAATAGGGAACGTATGTAGATAATGATCTTGACCACCACGAACCAATACCACACTTCTAATCAAAGCCTTCGAATGTTTCAAATTGCCCTCCATGAAGAACAGCAAAATGCTTACGAAAAATGAATCCAAAACAATAGAAACTCCAACTAGTAGTAGTAGTAATGATCAATCAATAGTAAAAATCAAACACTTCCCCTTGAGTGGTGCATGTAGATGGTTGAACATTTAATCAATAAGCTTCCCCTGAAATCAATATGTTTACCATCTCTTGAATCTTCAATTCTGTAGACTCCTTGTAATGATCACTGATGAAGAAAACTGAGTATAACGAATTTGATGAAGAAGTAGAACAACCCAAACTTGCGTCTTATATCTTGCACTATCCACGTGACTCCAAACTCATACTAGAAGCACAAAAAGTATAAGTAAACCGCAACCTCTTGATAAATCCTCAACTAGATGAGACACTGAGCACTACAACGTAACTCCTTAAAGTGATAGCAAATGTGAGCATTGAGCACCTTCAGTTTGTAAATCACACACCTTTGCTAGATTCATCAAGTCTTTGTCACAACAATAAAGCACGAACAAGTTATCTTCAAAGTGTAACACCCACCTTGAGATATGATAAGAACACGCATCCAAGAAACTCCACTTCACCTTCAAATAAGTGATAAACAATCTTCTTCGTAATCAATTAATCCATAAGAACCAAATAACGAGCCTTTTGAAACTTTTAAGAACATAAACTTCTTCCTGTGTGTGTGAATGAAATAACCTGTGTGTGTACTCTAACAAACTCATCTCGAATCAACCATAAGTACTTCCCCTTACTACTCGTAAACCATGCATAAAATGATCTAATCAGTAAACATTGGACGTAAACTAAAAATATGTGATTGTAGGCCTAGGTCTTGCGGTCATTTTGACGGGTATTTCATCGAATAATTCATTACGATGATTAAACTAGAAATATTTTCGTGAAACATGTCATAATCTGAGTACCAGATTTGTAACCTATGAAACTTGTTTTTCTGGACATAACCAATGGTTTCTCAAAACATAAAAGTTTTAGATAAAATCGTAAATTAAATGTGGCCGCAAACAGGGAATTAATCGGGCTTGTAGTACTCTAGATATCGCATTTTTCGTGGGACTGTTGTGATATAGAAATTCTCAGACCTGAGTAGTAGTAATAAATGATTAAATCCAGAAATGTTAAATAAATTTTGACTTGGTGGGGCCTACAAAACTTGTTACTAAAGATGAATACCTTTCTGTGGATATAAAGAATTTGATTTTTCGACTTACGGTTTAAGAGTAATGAATTTTCTAAGATGAATAAGTTATAAAATTTCTAACAGCTCTGATACCAATCTTTAACACCCCCATTTTCGGAACGCAGCGGAATACAACATGATGTGCTATTTATCAGTCACATAGTACAAGTATAGTAAACAACTTTAAAACAAAGTCGTTTTTAAAACTTTACATTCGATAATTTATCAGAGTCAACAAGGTCCCAAAAGTTTTTAATATAGTTAAAAGATACATAAGTTTGGAAATACATAGATTTAAAAGTTTAAGTCATTATCGAATGAAAATTTTATTAAACATGAGCTATCAAGTAGATATCCATTTCTTGCGCCGCCCATCCAAGCTGAAGCCACTTACGCACCTGAGATAAACATGCTAAAAAGTCAACATAAAGTGAGTTAAGGTTGAGTTATTGATGTGGGTGTTTTCTTGTGAGTTAAAGTTAAAGTGTTAAAGCTGATGTGGCGCTGACGTGGCGCTGAGTTAAAGTTTAACTCAAGTTATTGATGTGGGTGCTCTGAGCTTTATTTTTATTTATAGTGATAATTGATATAAACTTTACCTCTTCTAACTAGAGAGCCAAAAAGTTGTTTTGAAAACCGACATGTAACGATTCAAAAAACATCGAAACCTAACAAGGATGTACACACATCTTGTAGAAGAAGATAGACAGTTTTGAGTTTTAGAAGCAACACGTATCTGTTGAAGTAGAATTGAATGTCTTTCTTTTATTTTTCCTCTTTTTAATGATATTTACCCTTTAACGTTTATGTAATAACATCTATAGCGCGTGTTTAATAATGAGATGAGGTGTTAGTATATCATTACATGTTTTGTTGTAAAATAAAAAGCATAATTAATACTAAATTTTCATACATTAACTACTAAAGTCGTACATTAACGATCATAAAATTACTTCTCCGACTTAATAATCAAGAGTTCTTGTACCAAAACTAACATAACCGTACCGTAACATAATTTTTAGACAAAACTACCATAAAAGTCATTAACTAATACTTCTTTAATCAAAACTTCTACCAAAAAGACTTCAATAATTATTCTACCAAACCTTCACAGACTGCTACCAAAACTTCCCAAAACGACCATGACTGCATCAAAATCCATCAAAATCCGGGTCCAAAACAGACCCGGGAGGAATCTCTTCCCCTTCCTCAACAAAGATATGAGCTTCACCCGAATCAACTCGAACATACCACCCATATACATTAGCTATTTCAGGTACATCATTGTAGAGTTCTAGATTCCCACCCATGAAAGGCTCCACCTGCCCTTCAACATTAAGAACTTGAGCTGCCGGGGGAGCTGGAAGAGCCAAAGCCGGTGCAGGAGGAGCAGGAAGTGGCAAAACTGGAGCAGCATCATCTCTAAATTTGTGTTCTTCAAAAGCTTCGAGATTTTCTTGACGAATCCGGGCCAACTCATTCCGAATTATCAAATTTTGTGCCTCCAACTGCTCTTCAGCTTCCCGCCCAATAGTACCCAAACTCAGCTTCTTTTTTATGCTAGTCACCTTTCCCCTAGCAGTTTTCAAAACCTGAGACTCGATTCTAATTTTGCAAATAGCATTGTTTAGATTACCCGTGCTCATTATCTCCTCCATATGATAACAAGTATTAAACTTGACCCCTTTGAATATGAGACTGTAAAAACATCGAGACCCAACTGTACCTTGTTCATCAGCTTCTGCTTCTGGACCAAAATCATACAAATCCTTTTTTGTGTTGTTCCTCCTCCATTGCGTGGATGCATCTCCATCCAAAGACCTCTTAAAATCATTAGTATCAGCTAACCATTGAAGAGGAGTTTAAAAAACGTGTTCACCAGTCTCAGGCAAAACAGGCTCTTCATCATCTGAAATGTAGACCCATGGTGGGTTTCCGTACACATCAACACGCCTGCACCTGTCTCCAAATACAAACACGCCGGCATTCTGAAGGTTTAAGAGTTGCACCATTTTAAACGGAGAACCGTCATAAGTGTATGTTGGGAGATTGGGAGGGTGAGGGATGGGTTGTTGAGGGTGTGGTTCCATTTTGGGGGTTTGGGAATCTGAATGTTTAGGGTTTTGGAATCTGTGAATGGGTGTGTGTGTGTGTGAGAGAGAGACTCTGTGTTTTATTCAGCTTCTTCAGAAATATCAACGGTCAAAAATTGAGATTGGGCACCACGCAAAGGATCTCAACCATCAATATTTTGTACCGTGTGATTTTGGACTTGGTCGCTACGCCAAGATCTGAGCCGTCCTTTTTTGCTAAAATATATTTTCATTAAGTATATTTGTTTTAAAAAAGAAATACATTTCTTTTATTTGCGCCGACCAATAGTGTAGCGCCTGATGCAAACACCCTTCCGAACCAACCTCACATAAATAAATCCAGTTTATAATTCACAATAAATTTTTGTCATACGCTGCTTTTAACACTTCAATATGACTAAAATAACATTATAATCATAACAATACAATATATGAAAACATGCTAAAAGTCAACATAAAGTTGAGTGACTAAAATAACATCAAAGTTGTAAGGAAACAATCACTCACACTTTCATTTACTACTGAGATTATATATTTCTTGATATATTTTATATATTATATAAGTTATTATGCTTGGTTAGGCTTGGTACATAGCTTAGATAACAATAAAAACACTAAAGGACTAGACATGCAACCGTGATTCTGAACTAGGGGTAAAAACGTAATAAACTGATCTAATCAGTAAACATTGGACATAAACTAAAAATATATGATTGTAGGCCTAGGTCTTTCGGTCATTTTGACGGGTATTTCATCGAATAGTTCATTACGATGATTAAACTAGAAATATTTTCGTGAAACATGTCATAATCTGAGTACCAGATTTGTAACCTATGAAACTTGTTTTTCTGGACATAACCAATGGTTTCTCAAAACATAAAAGTTTTAGATAAAATCTTAAATTAAATGTGGCCGCAAACAGGGAATTAATCGGGCTTGTAGAACAATAGATATCGCATTTTTCGTGGGATTGTTGTGATATAGAAATTCTCAGACCTGAGTAGTGGTAATAAATGATTAAATCCAGAAATTTTAAATAAATTTTGACTTGGTGGGACCCACAAAACTTGTAACTAAAGATGAATACCTTTCTGTGGATATAAAGAATTTGATTTTTCGACTTACGGTTTAAGAGTAATGAATTTTCTAAGATGAATAAGTTATAAAATTTCTAACAGCTCTGATACCAATCTTTAACAACCCCATTTTCAGAACGCAGCGGAATACAACATGATGTGCTATTTATCAGTCACATAGTACAAGTATAGTAAACAACTTTAAAACAAAGTCGTTTTTAAAACTTTACATTCGATAATTTATCAGAGTCAACAAGGTCCCAAAAGTTTTTAATATAGTTAAAAGATACATAAGTTTGGAAATACATAGATTTAAAAGTTTAAGTCATTATCGAATGAAAATTTTATTAAACATGAGCTATCAAGTAGATATCCATTTCTTGCGCCGCCAATCCAAGCTGAAGCCACTTACGCACCTGAGATAAACATGCTAAAAAGTCAACATAAAGTGAGTTAAGGTTGAGTTATTGATGTGGGTGTTTTCTTGTGAGTTAAAGTTAAAGTGTTAAAGCTGGTNCATTTCTTGCGCCACCCATCCAAGCTGAAGCCACTTACGCACCTGAGATAAACATGCTAAAAAGTCAACATAAAGTGAGTTAAGGTTGAGTTATTGATGTGGGTGTTTTCTTGTGAGTTAAAGTTAAAGTGTTAAAGCTGATGTGACGCTGACGTGGCGCTGAGTTAACGTTTAACTCAAGTTATTGATGTGGTTGCTCTGAGCTTTATTTTTATTTATAGTGATAATTGATATAAACTTTACCTCTTCTAACTAGAGAGCCAAAAAGTTGTTTTGAAAACCGACATGTAACGATTCAAAAAACATCGAAACCTAACAAGGATGTACACACATCTTGTAGAAGAAGATAGACAGTTTTGAGTTTTAGAAGCAACACGTATCTGTTGAAGTAGAATTGAATGTCTGTCTTTTATTTTTCCTCTTTTTAATGATATTTACCCTTTAACGTTTATGCAATAACATCTATAGCGCGTGTTTAATAATGAGATGAGGTGTTAGTATATCATTACATGTTTTGTTGTAAAATAAAAAACATAATTAATACTAAATTTTCATACATTAACTACTAAAGTCGTACATTAACGATCATAAAATTACTTCTCCGACTTAATAATCAAGAGTTCTTGTACCAAAACTAACATAACCGTACCGTAACATAACTTTTAGACAAAACTACCATAAAAGTCATTAACTAATACTTCTTTAATCAAAACTTCTACCAAAAAGACTTCAATAATTATTCTACCAAACCTTCACAGACTGCTACCAAAACTTCCCAAAACGACCATGACTGCATCAAAATCCATCAAAATCCGGGTCCAAAACAGACCCGGGAGGAATCTCTTCCCCTTCCTCAACAAAGATATGAGCTTCACCCGAATCAACTCGAACATACCACCCATATACATTAGCTATTTCAGGTACATCATTGTAGAGTTCTAGATTCCCACCCATGAAAGGCTCCACCTGCCCTTCAACATTAAGAACTTGAGCTGCCGGGGGAGCTGGAAGAGCCAAAGCCGGTGCAGGAGGAGCAGGAAGTGGCAAAACTGGAGCAGCATCATCTCTAAATTTGTGTTCTTCAAAAGCTTCGAGATTTTCTTGACGAATCCGGGCCAACTCATTCCGAATTATCAAATTTTGTGCCTCCAACTGCTCTTCAGCTTCCTGCCCAATAGTACCCAAACTCAGCTTCTTTTTTATGCTAGTCACCTTTCCCCTAACAGTTTTCAAAACCTGAGACTCGATTCTAATTTTGCAAATAGCATTGTTTAGATTACCCGTGCTCATTATCTCCTCCATATGATAACAAGTATTAAACTTGACCCCTTTGAATATGAGACTGTAAAAACATCGAGACCCAACTGTACCTTGTTCATCAGCTTCTGCTTCTGGACCAAAATCATACAAATCCTTTTTTGTGTTGTTCCTCCTCCATTGCGTGGATGCATCTCCATCCAAAGACCTCTTAAAATCATTAGTATCAGCTAACCATTGAAGAGGAGTTTAAAAAACGTGTTCACCAGTCTCAGGCAAAACAGGCTCTTCATCATCTGAAATGTAGACCCAAGGTGGGTTTCCGTACACATCAACACGCCGGCATTCTGAAGGTTTAAGAGTTGCACCATTTTAAACGGAGAACCGTCATAAGTGTATGTTGGGAGATTGGGAGGGTGAGGGATGGGTTGTTGAGGGTGTGGTTCCATTTTGGGGGTTTGGGAATCTGAATGTTTAGGGTTTTGGAATCTGTGAATGGGTGTGTGTGTGTGTGTGTGAGAGAGAGACTCTGTGTTTTATTCAGCTTCTTCAGAAATATCAACGGTCAAAAATTGAGATTGGGCACCACGCAAAGGATCTCAACCATCAATATTTTGTACCGTGTGATTTTGGACTTGGTCGCTACGCCAAGATCTGAGCCGTCCTTTTTTGCTAAAATATATTTTCATTAAGTATATTTGTTTTAAAAAAGAAATATATTTCTTTTATTTGCGCCGACCAATAGTGTAGCGCCTGATGCAAATACCCTTCAGAACCAACCTCACATAAATAAATCCAGTTTATAATTACAATAAATTTTTGTCATACGCTGCTTTTAACACTGCAATATGACTAAAATAACATTATAATCATAACAATACAATATATGAAAACATGCTAAAAGTCAACATAAAGTTCAGTGACTAAAATAACATCAAAGTTGTAAGGAAACAAAGTTGTAAGGAAACAATCACTCACACTTTCATTTACTACTGAGATTATATATTTCTTGATGTATTTTATATATTATATAAGTTATTATGCTTGGTTAGGCTTGGTACATGGCTTAGAAAATAATAAAAACACTAAAGGACTAGCCATGCAACCGTGATTCTGAACTAGGGGTAAAACGTAATAAACTGACCTAATCAGTAAACATTGGACATAAACTAAAAATATTTGATTGTAGGCCTAGGTCTTGCGGTCATTTTGACGGGTATTTCATTGAATAATTCATTACGATGATTAAACTAGAAATATTTTCGTGAAACATGTCATAATCTGAGTACTAGATATCTAACCCATGAAACTTGTTATTCTGGATATAACCAATGGTTTCTCAAAACATAAAAGTTTTAGATAACATCTTAAATTAAATGTGGTCCGCAAACAGGAAATTAATCGGGCTTGTAGAAGTCTAGATATCGCATTTTTCGTGGGACTGTGGTGATATAGAAATTCTCAGACCTGAGTAGTAGTAATAAATGATTAAATCCAGAAATGTTAAATAAATTTTGACTTGGTGGGACCCATAAAACTTGTTACTAAAGATGAATACCTTTCCGAGGATATAAAGAACTTGATTTTTCGACTTACGGTTTAAGAGTAATGAATTTTCTAAGATGAATAAGTTATAAAATTTCTAACAGCTCTGATACCAATCTTTAACACCCCCATTTTCGGAACGCAGCGGAATGCAACATGAGGTGCTATTTATCAGTCACATAGTACAAGTATAGTAAACAACTTTAAAACAAAGTCGTTTTTAAAACTTTACATTCGATAATTTATCAGAGTCAACAAGGTCCCAAAAGTTTTTAATATAGTTAAAAGATACATAAGTTTGGAAATACATAGATTTAAAAGTTTAAGTCATTATCGAATGAAAATTTTATTAAACATGAGCCATCAAGTAGATATCCATTTCTTGCGCCGCCCATCCAAGCTTAAGCCACTTACGTACGTGAGATAAACATGCTAAAAAGTCAACATAAAGTGAGTTAAGGTTGAGTTATTGATGTGGGTGTTTTCTTGTGAGTTAAAGTTAAACTGTTAAAGCTGATGTGGTGCTGACGTGGCGCTGAGTTAAAGTTTAACTCAAGTTATTGATGTGGGTGCTCTGAGCTTTATTTTTATTTATAATGATAATTGATATAAACTTTACCTCTTCTAACTAGAGAGCCAAAAGTTGTTTTGAAAACCGACATGTAACGATTCAAAAAACATCGAAACCTAACAAGGATATACACACATCTTGTAGAAGAAGATAGACAGTTTTGAGTTTTAGAAGCAAAAAGGCACATATCTGTTGAAGTAGAATTGAATGTCTTTCTTTTATTTTTCCTCTTTTTAATGATATTTACCCTTTAACGTTTATGTAATAACATCTATAGCGCGTGTTTAATAATGAGATGAGGTGTTAGTATATCATTACTTGTTTTGTTGTAAAATAAAAAGCATAATTAATACTAAATTTTCATACATTAACTACTAAAGTCGTACATTAACGATCATAAAATTACTTCTCCGACTTAATAATCAAGAGTTCTTGTACTAAAACTAACATAACCGTACCGTAACATAATTTTTAGACAAAACTACCATAAAAGTCATTAACTAATACTTCTTTAATCAAAACTTCTACCAAAAAGACTTCAATAATTATTCTACCAAACCTTCACAGACTGCTACCAAAACTTCCCAAAACGACCATGACTGCATCAAAATCCATCAAAATCCGGGTCCAAAATAGACCCGGGAGGAATCTCTTCCCCTTCCTCAACAAAGATATGAGCTTCACCCGAATCAACTCGAACATACCACCCATATACATTAGCTATTTCAGGTACATCATTGTAGAGTTCTAGATTCCCACCCATGAAAGGCTCCAGCTGCCCTTCAACATTAAGAACTTGAGCTGCCGGGGGAGCTGGAAGAGCCAAAGCCAGTGCAGGAGGAGCAGGAAGTGGCAAAACTGGAGCAGCATCATCTCTAAATTTGTGTTCTTCAAAAGCTTCGAGATTTTCTTGACGAATCCGGGCCAACTCATTCCGAATTATCAAATTTTGTGCCTCCAAGTGCTCTTCAGCTTCCCGCCCAATAGTACCCAAACTCAGCTTCTTTTTTATGCTAGTCACCTTTCCCCTAGCAGTTTTCAAAACCTGAGACTCGATTCTAATTTTGCAAATAGCATTGTTTAGATTACCCGTGCTCATTATCTCCTCCATATGATAACAAGTATTAAACTTGACCCCTTTGAATATGAGATTGTAAAAACATCGAGACCCAACTGTACCTTGTTCATCAGCTTCTGCTTCTGGACCAAAATCATACAAATCCTTTTTTGTGTTGTTCCTCCTCCATTGCGTGGATGCATCTCCATCCAAAGACCTCTTAAAATCATTAGTATCAGCTAACCATTGAAGAGGAGTTTAAAAAACGTGTTCACCAGTCTCAGGCAAAACAGGCTCTTCATCATCCGAAATGTAGACCCATGGTGGGTTTCCGTACACATCAACACGCCTGCACCTGTCTCCAAATACAAACACGCCGGCATTCCGAAGGTTTAAGAGTTGCACCATTTTAAACGGAGAACTGTCATAAGTGTATGTTGGGAGATTAAGAGGGTGAGGGATGGGTTGTTGAGGGTGTGGTTCCATTTTGGGGGTTTGGGAATCTGAATGTTTAGGGTTTTGGAATCTGTGAATGGGTGTGTGTGTGAGAGAGAGAGAGACTCTGTGTTTTATTCAGCTTCTTCAGTAATATTAACGGTCAAAATTTGAGATTGGGCACCACGCAAAGGATCTCAACCATCAATATTTTGTACCGTGTGATTTTGGACTTGGTCGCTACGCCAAGATCTGAGCTGTCTTTTTTTGCTAAAATATATTTTCATTAAGTATATTTGTTTTAAAAAAGAAATATATTTCTTTTATTTGCGCCGACCAATAGTGTAGCGCCTGATGCAAACACCCTTCCGAACCAACCTCACATAAATAAATCCAGTTTATAATTCACAATAAATTTTTGTCATACGCTGCTTTTAACACTTCAATATGACAAAAATAACATTATAATCATAACAATACAATATATGAAAACATGCTAAAAGTCAACATAAAGTTGAGTGACTAAAATAACATCAAAGTTGTAAGGAAACAAAGTTGTAAGGAAACAATCACTCACTTTCATTTACTACTGAGATTATATATTTCTTGATGTATTTTATATATTATATAAGTTATTATGTTTGGTTAGGCTTGGTACATAGCTTAGAAAACAATAAAAACACTAAAGGACTAGACATGCAANCATGCTAAAAGTCAACATAAAGTTGAGTGACTAAAATAACATCAAAGTTGTAAGGAAACAAAGTTGTAAGGAAACAATCACTCACTTTCATTTACTACTGAGATTATATATTTCTTGATGTATTTTATATATTATATAAGTTATTATGTTTGGTTAGGCTTGGTACATAGCTTAGAAAACAATAAAAACACTAAAGGACTAGACATGCAACCGTGATTCTGAACCAGGGGTAAAAACGTGATAAACTGATCTAATCAATAAACATTGGACATAAACTAAAAATATGTGACTGTAGGCCTAGGTCTTGCGGTCACTTTGACGGGTATTTCATCGAATAACTCATTACGATGATTAAACTAGAAATATTTTCGTGAAACATGTCATAATCTGAGTACCAGATTTGTAACCTATGAAACTTCTTTTTCTGGACATGACCAATGGTTTCTCAAAATATAAAAGTTTTAGATAATATCTTAAATTAAATATGGCCGCAAACAGGGAATTAATCGGGCTTGTAGGACTCTAGATATCGCATTTTTCGTGGGACTGTTGTGATATAGAAATTCTCAGACCTCAGTAGTACTAATAAATGATTAAATCCAGAAATGTTAAGTAAATTTTGACTTGGTGGGACCCACAAAACTTGTTACTAAAGATGAATACCTTTCCGGGGATATAAAGAACTTGATTTTTCGACTTACGGTTTAAGAGCAATGAATTTTCTAAGATAAATAAGTTATAAAATTTCTAACATCTCTGATACCAATCTTTAACACCCCCATTTTCGGAACGCATCGGAATACAACATGAGGTGCTATTTATCAGTCACATAGTACAAGTATAGTAAATAACTTTAAAACAAAGTCGTTTTTAAAACTTTACATTCGATAATTTATCAGAGTCAACAAGGTCCCAAAAGTTTTTAATATAGTTAAAAGATACATAAGTTTGGAAATACATAGATTTAAACGTTTAAGTCATTATCGAATGAAAATTTTATTAAACATGAGCCATCAAGTAGATATCCATTTCTTGCGCCACCCATCCAAGCTGAAGCCACTTACGGACCTGAGATAAACATGCTAAAAAGTCAACTTAAAGTGAGTTAAGGTTGAGTTATTATTGTGGGTGTTTTCTTGTGAGTTAAAGTTAAAGTGTTAAAGCTGATGTGGCGCTGGCGTGGCGCTGAGTTAAAGTTTAACTCAAGTTATTGATGTGGGTGCTCTGAACTTTATTTTTATTTATAGTGATAATTGATATAAACTTTACCTCTTCTAACTAGGGAGCCAAAAAGTTGTTTTGAAAACCGACATGGAACGATTCAAAAAACATCGAAACCTAACAAGGATATACACACATTTTGTAGAAGAAGATAGACAGTTTTGGGTTTTAGAAGCAAAATGGCACATATCTGTTGAAGTAGAATTGAACGTCTTTCTTTTATTTTTCTTCTTTTTAATGATATTTACCCTTTAACGTTTATGTAATAACATCTATAGCGCGTGTTTAATAATGAAATGAGGTGTTAGTAAATCATTACATGTTTTGTTGTAAAATAAAAAGCATAATTAATACTAAATTTTCATACATTAACTACTAACGTCATACATTAACGATCATAAAATTACTTCTCCGACTTAATAATCAAGAGTTCTTGTACCAAAACTAACATAACCGTACCGTAACATAATTTTTAGACAAAACTACCATAAAAGTCATTAACTAATACTTCTTTAATCAAAACTTCTACCAAAAAGACTTCAATAATTATTCTACCAAAACTTCACAGACTGCTACCAAAACTTCGCAAAACGACCCTGACTGCATCAAAATCCACCAAATCCGGGTCCAAAACAGACCCGGGAGGAATCTCTTCCCCTTCCTCAACAAAGATATGAGCTTCACCCGAATCAACTCGAACATACCACCTAGATACATTAGCTATTTCAGGTACATCATTGTAGAGTTCTAGATTCCCACCCATGAAAGGCTCCACCTGCCCTTCAACATTAAGAACTTGAGCTGCCGGGGTAGCTGGAAGAGCCAAAGCTGGTGCAGGAGGAGCAGGAAGTGGCAAAACTAGAGTAGCATCATCTCTAAATTTGTGTTCTTCAAAAGCTTCGAGATTTTCTTGACGAATCCGGGCCAACTCATTCCGAATTATCAAATTTTGTGCCTCCAAGTGCTCTTCAGCTTCCCGCCCAATAGTACCCAAACTCAGCTTCTTTTTTATGCTAGTCACCTTTCCCCTAGCAGTTTTCAAAACCTGAGACTCGATTCTAATTTTGCAAATAGCATTGTTTAGATTACCCATGCTCATTATCTCCTCCATATGATAACAAGTATTAAACTTGACCCCTTTGAATATGAGACTGTAAAAACATCGAGACCCAACTGTACCTTGTTCATCAGCTTCTGCTTCTGGACCAAAATCATACAAATCCTTTTTTGTGTTGTTCCTCCTTCATTGCGTGGATGCATCTCCATCCAAAGACCTCTTAAAATCATTAGTATCAGCTAACCATTGAAGAGGAGTTTCAAAAACTTGTTCAACAGTCTCAGGCAAAACAGGCTCTTCATCATCTGAAATGTAGACCCATGGTGGGTTTCCGTACACATTAACAAGCCTGCACCTGTCTCCAAATACAAACACGCCGGCATTCCGAAGGTTTAAGAGTTGCACCATTTTCAACAGAGAACCGTCATAAGTGTATGTTGGGAGATTTGGAGGGTGAGGGATGGGTTGTTGAGGGTGTGGTTCCATTTTGGGGGTTTGGGATTTTAAATGTTTAGGGTTTTGGAATCTGTGAATGGGTGTGTGTGTGAGAGAGAGAGACTCTGTGTTTTATTCAGCTTCTTCGGAAATATCAACGGTCAAAAATTGAGATTGGGCACCACGCAAAGGATCTCAACCATCAATATTTTGTACCGTGTGATTTTGGACTTGGTCGCTACGCCAAGATCTGAGCCGTCCTTTTTTGCCAAAATATATTTTCATTAAGTATATTTGTTATAAAAAAGAAATATATTTCTTTTATTTGTGCCGACCAATAGTGTAGTGCCTGATGCAAACACCCTTCCGAACCAACCTCACATAAATAAATCCAGTTTATAATTCACAATAAATTTTTGTCATACGCTGCTTTTAACACTTCAATATGACTAAAATAACATTATAATCATAACAATGCAATATATGAAAACATGCTAAAAGTCAACATAAAGTTGAGTGACTAAAATAACATCAAAGTTGTAAGGAAACAAAGTTGTAAGGAAACAATCACTCACACTTTCATTTACTACTGAGATTATATATTTCTTGATGTATTTTATATATTATATAAGTTTTATGCTTGGTTAGGCTTGGTACATAGCTTAGAAAATAATAAAAATACTAAAGGACTAGACATGCAACCGTGATTCTGAACCAGGGGTAAAAACGTAATAAACTGATCTAATCAGTAAACATTGGACATAAACTAAAAATATGTGATTGTAGGCCTAGGTCTTACGGTCATTAAACTAGAAATATTTTCGTGAAACATGTCATAATCTGAGTACCAGATTTGTAACCTATGAAAATTCTTTTTCTGGACATAACCAATGGTTTCTCAAAACATAAAAGTTTTAGATAACATCTTAAATTAAATGTGGCCGCAAACAGGGAAATAATCGGGCTTGTAAAACTCTAGATATCGCATTTTTTGTGGGACTGTTGTGATATAGAAATTCTCAGACCTGAGTAGTAGTAATAAATGATTAAATCCAGAAATGTTAAATAAATTTTGACTTGGTTGGACCCACAAAACTTGTTACTAAAGATGAATGCCTTTCCGGGGATATAAATAACTTGATTTTTTGACTTACGGTTTAAGAGTAATGAATTTTCTAAGATGAATAAGTTATAAAATTTCTAACAGCTCTGATACCAATCTTTAACCCCCCCCATTTTCGAAACACAGCGGAATACAACATGAGGTGCTATTTATCAGTCACATAGTACAAGTATAGTAAACAACTTTAAAACAAAGTCGTTTTTAAAACTTTACATTCGATAATTTATCAGAGTCAACAAGGTCCCAAAAGTTTTTAATATGGTTAAAAGATACGTAAGTTTTGAAATACATAGATTTAAAAGTTTAAGTCATTATCGAATTAAAATTTTATTAAACATGAGCCATCAAGTAGATATCCATTTCTTGCACCGCCCATCCAAGCTGAAGCCACTTACGGACCTGAGATAAACATGCTAAAAAGTCAACATAAAGTTGAGTGAATTTATAGAGTTTAATAAGTAATAAGTTGAGCATTGTTGCAAAAATCGGTCAACTCGGCCTTGTAATCGGCGATTACAAGGTGCAAGGCTTTTCACCTTGTTGATTTTTACAAGCTAATCGGCCTTGTAATCGGCGATTACAAGGTAATTAGCCTTGTAATCAGTTATTAATCGCTACAAGGCCTTCAACCGTCTCACTACCGACTCAAGATTTTTGCAACATTGAAGTTGAGTGAATTTATAGAGTTAAACTCTATAAATTCACTCAACTTTATGTTGACTTTTTAGCATGTTTATCTCAGGTCAGCTGTTACCATAGTAGCTGCATGAATCAAAGCAGATACTGGAGTGGGACCCTCCATAAGGGATGCTAAAAGGATGGATCTTATCATCGAACTCATACAAAAAACCGTCTATTATAGTTATTCAAGATAGGATCGGAACCCAGTTCGTCGAGAGCCTTCTCTCATAGATTCCCTTCACCGTATTTAGTAGGTCTAAGAAATTTGATTCCCCTTTTATGTGGAAAAGGCCCGTATCAATAATTATGATAAGTGGCTTCAGCTTGGATGGGCGGCGCAAGAAATGGATATCTACTTGATGGATCATGTTTAATAAAATTTTCATTCGATAATGACTTAAACTTTTAAATCTATGTATTTCTAAACTTATGTATCTTTTAACTATGTTAAAAACTTTTGTGACTGATGAGTGCTCAAACACTCATCATTTTTGGTCAATCTGGACTACAAAAACATCTGAAAATACTCAAAAACGCATCAAAATGCAGAAAATATCCAAGGATTGTGTTTTATATGTCTCAAATGCAAAATGTTTAAAAACATATGACAAATGAACAAAGTTTGCATAATTGGCAGTTTCAGTCCCCCAACTTTCAAAGATTGGCAAAATTAGTCCCTTGAATTCAAAAATGTGAAGTTTTATCATTCAAGGTCCCTGAAATATTCTAAGTTGTCAAAATTGGTCCTTGAATGAATTTTTGGGCAAATGGCAGAAAAGGTCCCTCAACTTTTGAAATTGACAAAAATGGTCCTTGGGGTTTTTAAAAGTGGCAAATGGCATTTATGGTCCTTGTATTATTGGAGATTGGCATGATTGGTCCTTGTGAGCAATTTGAATAAATTACGTTTTCAGTCCCTCATGTTTGGTGGAATTGCATAATTGGTCCTTGTTATATCATAAACCAAACGGACCCTTCTTTATTCATAAACCCAAAACCAACCAAAACCCCCACCCTTGGCCCAAAACCAAACCAGCCCAACACCCTTTGAAATAAAAAAAATCCCACCCCCGTTTTTATTACTCCCTCAGTCAACCCAAAGCCAAACCATCACCACCTCCTTCCCCACTTGCTCACCTGCTCACTGCCAAGCCCTCACCTCCAGCTCACCTTCACCACTCCATGTCCCCCCACCTCACACTACATACCAAGAAGCATTAATTGCTCAAAAACTCTTCCAAGTTAACAAAAACAGTGATTATAACTTTTTGGCGCCAAAATTATTTAAGGGTCAAGATCAAATGGCAGTCATCCAAGGGTCCATATTAGAAGTGGGAAATGCTCAGGAACCCTACCTCATCCCTATAAATGAAGAAAAGAAGAGAGAAGTCCAGTAGTTAGTTAATTAGTAGTTTTCTTTAATGTAAACTAGGTCGAATTTAGTTAAATTAATGTAGCATTTTAAATTTAGCTTTGTAACTCTCTTTCTCAGAAGAGTGTAATCATATTTCAAAATCAATTCAAGTCAGTTTTTCTCTTTAATCCCTTTGCAATCACTTTCATATTTTAAGCTTTGTTTATGTAAGGATAGGTTTAATAAGCTTCTACAAGCTTGTTTTAGGTGAGATTTAGCTTATCATAGCTTCCTATAGCTACTGGTTAGCTAATAGTTCCACAAGCACTGTTTTATCACATAATTCCATAAAGTCAAAGAGAAAGTCAACTGTGGTGAAGGGTTAAGCTCTTGAGCTTATTTGAGATGGTGAAGAAGCCTTTAGGTCCTTTTAGACTGATTTGATGACTCTAAACTCCTTGTTCTGCATTTCTTATTATTAAGAAGGTTGAACCATTTGTAAGTTCCAAATTAATTCTCATTTATTATATATTGCTTAATTTCAGTTTAAACTAGCGTTTATCTGTGATTTTGTGCTTATTTGGTCTATTTGAGTTTTAAAATTGCTAGGGTGCTTGGCTTCAGTTGTTAGTTTTTACATTTGCTAGAATTCTCCTTTTATAACATATTATTGCTTATCTAGTCATAGCTTGTTCTACTGCTTATTTTGTGATAATTTTAGCTTCAGTGTACTTAATATAGCTTAAGTGAACACCCTGCATTAGTATTTCAGTTTTAATAGCTTAAGAACCTAAAACATCAAAAGCAGTCACCACATAAAGGAGTGTTTGGATTTAGGGTGTTTACTATGTTTAAGTTGGTTTCAACAGTGGTTTTTGGTTGTTTCCTGTCACACTAGGTTTTATTAGGCTAAGTATAGCATAAAATCCAGTAGCCATGTAGAAAAAGTCAAAATTAACTTAATCACCTCATAATTTGTTAACTGTTAGGATTTCAATTTGTTGATTCACTTTTTCAGTTGTATAACTTGGTATTATAGCTTAATCTAAGTCATTTGTAGCTTATAACATAACATTAAGTCATTAGGAGGTAATCAAAATCCATTTTAGTCAAACTTTCAAGAAAACTAAAAAGTCAAATTTTCAACAAAAAAAAAAGTTTTTGAATAAACTTTAGAATTTCTTCTAGGACTTAATATTAGGAATTTATACTTGTGCTTTTAGATATTTGACATTTTGCTGCTTATCTTCATCATAGTATTTTTTATAATTTTTAGTTAGTTGGTTAAAGTGCTTATTTGCTTCTTTGCTTTTAGCACTTTTTCAATAGGTTCCCCTGTACTCAGGTTTGACCCACTTTTCTCAAAGCCATATCTTGTTCAATATTTGACCTTATGACTTGAACTTGGGTGATTTGGGAAGCCTGTTAGGGGGACTTGTTTGGTCTATACTTGGTTTGGCCTCGTTAGCTTATGTGATAGCTTATTGAGTTCTTTTTTGTTGTCTGTTTGCTACTGTACCTGCTGATTCATCAGTGTTCATGTTGAGTTTGAATGATTTTGATTCTTAGCTTTAGCTTGTTGTTAGTCTATTATTTTTAGCTTATTAGTTTACTGGGATTGTGACTTGTTGTGTTTTCTCTTGGTTTGAGCCTAAGTACTTATTTGGCTAAACTACTTATTTCACAAAAAAATCACTTTGTTTATAACATCATCACTGTTGGTAGTCTTAAGCTTGTTAAGCTTGTTTAATCTAGGTCCATTGTAGCTTATAATTTCACATTCAGTCATTAAATTAGGATCAAAACTCAGCTTAGTCAACTTTCAAGAAATGGGTAAAGTCAAAGTTTTTTTTAGGATAGTTAAAATGAGATAGATTTCTAGAGTACTTGTAGGATTCAGTATGGAATGGAAATAGGTGATAATTGTTTTTTTTAAAAGTTATTTGTGGCTTGTGTATTTGAATCAAAAGGAAAAAACCATTTTGGAAATCATTTGCATGGGTAAAATCAAGTCCAAAGTTGGCCTATTGAACCTATTGCTCCCCTGCACCAGTCCTAATTCACAAGCTCATTTATAAGCTCAATCAAGCTCCATAAAGCCTAAAAATTGGTCCATATGTTCATTGGTTGGTTGTGTGCAGGTTTGTAAGCTTTTTAGTGCTTTTTCTTATTGGCTAGTAACTTATTTTTAAGCTCAAATTAGGCCCAGTAGGCTGTTTCTCACTCAGCAGCTTCTTTTAGTTTTTTTGCTTATTGTTGCTTTTTAGTCTAGATAACTGCTTATTTTGTCTTCCTTTTAGCTTATTTTAGGTTTCCCTAGTTTCCATTTGGCCTTATTCCCCTAGCATTAGATTGTAAGCAGCGTTTTATAGCTTTTTACCTGATGAAACCTCCCCAACAGGCCTGTCCCAAACAGCCATTTATCACCAGCTTTTTTAAGCCCCAAACAAGCTTGAAATTTGCTCAAACTTGGTCTACAGGTTCTATGGTGGCTTGTATCTAGGTTTCATAGATTTTTGTTGAATTTGCTTATTGAATGTTTGCTTATTTTTGAGCCCAAAGTAGCCCCCTTAGGCTTCTTTTTTTGCAAAACTGCTTATTGCTTAATCTGGCTGACGACCTGGGCTTATTTTTGTTTTTTCAGTTGAATTGAGTGTGTTTTAGTATATTACACTACACCTGAGCTTTTGGTGCATTCTAGTGCTTATTTGCTTATTATTAAGTGCTTATTTAAACTGCTTATTTGCCAAAACTGCTTATTAGGGATTAGTTATTAGGTAATTTTATTTTTACTAGGTTTAGAATAATATTTTAGAATTATCTGCAAAATTTCATATGTTTCTAAGGTCATTTAGTATTTGTAATAATTAGTTTAAATAGTTAATAATTAATTTTTAATTAATAACAATTAAATAAAAAGTCTAAAAAATAATTTTTCTTTTTCTAAGATTTTCTGTTATTATTAGGATTGTAAAAAAGTAATTTTCATACCCGTGGGATTTATATTGCTTAAATCTCACGTTTTATTTTGTACGTTACGTTAATTTTTATTTAATCATACGCGTTTTAAGTCTTTAAACGTTTTTAAGTAATTTGTTTTCACGTTTTCATTAATATAGTTTATTTAAGCACTTCCTTTTATATTTCCTTAATTCACTCATAACCCTTTGTCAGTCAAAATCACCCGATCACAGATCCGTTTTTATACCTTTACACACCTCGTTGGGACTTTACGACCCAGGGAAACACTATACTCCTTGGTTAGTTGGCCTAAGCTGTTTGACTTAATTTGACTAATATCCTTGGTCAATTTTGTCTGACTGTTCAGAGCCAATCAAAAATTATAAATACTAAATGACCTTAGAAAAATATGAAATTTTGCAGATAATTCTAAAATATTATTCTAAACCTAGTAAAAATAAAATTACCTAATAACTAATCCCTAATAAGCAGTTTTGGCAAATAAGCAGTTTAAATAAGCACTTAATAATAAGCAAATAAGCTCTAGAATGCACCAAAAGCTCAGGTGTAGTGTAATATACTAAAACACACTCAATTCAACTGAAAAAAACAAAAATAAGCCCAGGCCGTCAGCCAGATTAAGCAATAAGCAGTTTTGAAAAAAAGAAGCCTAAGGGGGCTACTTTGGGCTCAAAAATAAGCAAGCATTCAATAAGCAAATTCAACAAAAAGCTATGAAACCTAGATACAAGCCACCATAGAACCTGTAGACCAAGTTTGAGCAAATTTCAAGCTTGTTTGGGGCTTAAAAAAGCTGGTGATAAATGGCTGTTTGGGACAGGCCTGTTGGGGAGGTTTCATCAGGTAAAAAGCTATAAAACGCTGCTTACAATCTAATGCTAGGGGAATAAGGCCAAATGGAAACTAGGGAAACCTAAAATAAGCTAAAAGGAAGACAAAATAAGCAGTTATCTAGACTAAAAAGCAACAATAAGCAAAAAAACTAAAAGAAGCTGCTGAGTGAGAAACAGCCTACTGGGCCTAATTTGAGCTTAAAAATAAGTTACTAGCCAATAATAAAAAGCACTAAAAAGCTTACAAACCTGCCCACAACCAACCAATGAACATATGGACCAATTTTCAGGCATTATGGAGCTTGATTGAGCTTATAAATGAGCTTGTGAAACGAGCTTATAAATGAGCTTGTGAAACAAGCTCATTAGGACTGGTGCAGCTTTGGACTTGATTTTACCCATGCGAATGATTTCCAAAATGGTTTTTTCCTTTTGATTCAAATACACAAGCCACAAATAACTTTAAAAAAAAAACAATTATCACCTATTTCCATTCCATACTGAATCCTACAAGTACTCTAGAAATCTATCTCATTTTAACTATCCTAAAAAAAACTTTGACTTTACCCATTTCTTGAAAGTTGACTAAGCTGAGTTTTGATCCTAATTTAATGACTGAATGTGAAATTATAAGCTATAATGGACCTAGATTAAACAAGCTTAACAAGCTTAAGACTACCAACAGTGATGATGTTATAAACAAAGTGATTTTTTTGTGAAATAAGTAGTTTAGCCAAATAAGTACTTAGGCTCAAACCAAGAGAAAACACAACACGTCACAATCCCAGTAAACTAATAAGCTAAAAATAATAGACTAACAACAAGATAAAGCTAAGAATCAAAATCATTCAAACTCAACATGAACACTGATGAATCAGCAGGTACAGTAGCAAACAGACAACAAAAAAGAACTCAATAAGCTATCACATAAGCCAATGAGGCCAAACCAAGTATAGACCAAACAAGTCCCCCTAACAGGCTTCCCAAATCACCCAAGTTCAAGTCATAAGGTCAAATATTGAACAAGATATGGCTTTGAGAAAAGTGGGTCAAACCTGAGTACAGGGGAACCTATTGAAAAAGTGCTAAAAGCAAAGAAGCAAATAAGCACTTTAACCAACTAACTAAAAATTATAAAAAATACTATGATGAAGATAAGCAGCAAAATGTCTAATATCTAAAAGCACAAGTCTAAATTCCTAATATTAAGTCCTAGCAGAAATTCTAAAGTTTATTCAAAAACTTTTTTTTTTCTGAAAATTTGACTTTTTAGTTTTCTTGAAAGTTTGACTAAAATGGATTTGGTTTACCTCCTAATGACTTAATGTTATGTTATAAGCTACAAATGACTTAGATTAAGCTATAATACCAAGTTATACAACTGAAAAAGTGAATCAACAAATTGAAATCCTAACAGTTAACAAATTATGAGGTGATTAAGTTAATTTTGACTTTTTCTACATGGCTACTGGATTTTATGCTATACTTAGCCTAATAGAACCTAGTGTGACAGGAAACAACCAAAAACCACTGCTGAAACCAACTTAAATATAGTGAACACCCTAAATCCAAACACTCCTTTACGTGGTGACTGCTTTTGATGTTATAGGTTCTTAAGCTATTAAAACTGAAATACTAATGCAGGGTGTTCACTTAAGCTATATTAAGTACACTGAAGCTAAAATTATCACAAAATAAGCAGTAGAACAAGCTATGACTAGATAAGCAATAATATGTTATAAAAGGAGAATTCTAGCAAATGTAAAAACTAACAACTGAAGCCAAGCACCCTAGCAATTTTAAAACTCAAATAGACCAAATAAGCACAAAATCACAGATAAACACTAGTTTAAACTGAAATTAAGCAATATATAATAAATGAGAATTAATTTGGAACTTACAAATGGTTCAACCTTCTTAATAATAAGAAATGTAGAACAAGGAGTTTAGAGTCATCAAATCAGTCTAAAAGGACCTAAAGACTTCTTCACCATCTCAAATAAGCTCAAGAGCTTAACCCTTCACCACAGTTGACTTTCTCTTTGACTTTATGGAATTATGTGATAAAACAGTGCTTGTGGAACTATTAGTTAACCAGTAGCTATAGGAAGCTATGATAAGCTAAATCTCACCTAAAACAAGCTTGTAGAAGCTTATTAAACCTATCCTTACATAAACAAAGCTTAAAATATGAAAGTGATTGCAAAGGGATTAAAGAGAAAAACTGACTTGCATTGATTTTGAAATATGATTACACTCTTCTGAGAAAGAGAGTTACAAAGCTAAATTTAAAATGCTACATTAATTTAACTAAATTCGACCTAGTTTACATTAAAGAAAACTACTAATTAACTAACTACTGGACTTCTCTCTTCTTTTCTTCATTTATAGGGATGAGGTAGGGTTCCTGAGCATTTCCCACTTCTAATATGGACCCTTGGATGACTGCCATTTGATCTTGACCCTTAAATAATTTTGGCGCCAAAAAGTTATAATCACTGTTTTTGTTAACTTGGAAGAGTTTTTGAGCAATTAATGCTTCTTGGTATGTAGTGTGAGGTGGGGGGACATGGAGTGGTGAAGGTGAGCTGGAGGTGAGGGCTTGGCAGTGAGCAGGTGAGCAAGTGGGGAAGGAGGTGGTGATGGTTTGGCTTTGGGTTGACTGAGGGAGTAATAAAAACGGGGGTGGGATTTTTTTTATTTCAAAGGGTGTTGGGCTGGTTTGGTTTTGGGCCAAGGGTGGGGGTTTTGGTTGGTTTTGGGTTTATGAATAAAGAAGGGTCCGTTTGGTTTATGATATAACAAGGACCAATTATGCAATTCCACCAAACATGATGGACTGAAAACGTAATTTCTCCAAATTGCTCACAAGGACCAATCATGCCAATCTCCAATAATACAAGGACCATAAATGCCATTTGCCACTTTTAAAAACCCCAAGGACCATTTTTGTCAATTTTAAAAGTTGAGGGACCTTTTCTGCCATTTGCCCAAAAATTCATTCAAGGACCAATTTTGACAACTTAGAATATTTCAGGGACCTTGAATGATAAAACTCTACATTTTTGAATTCCAGGGACTATTTTTGCCAATCTTTGAAAGTTGGGGGACTGAAACTGCCAATTATGCAAACTTTGTTCGTTTTTCATCTGTTTTTAAACATTTTGCATTTGAGACATATAAAACATGTTGGGAATTATACTTTGAGTTGATATTGACAAAATATGAAAGATGAAGGACCTATGGAGACAAAGGATGAAACTTGCAAAGAAAGAAAAAGATTACAGCAAATCTTTTATTTATTTAGTATATATCCTTTGTAACCCTAGTATCTCTATTATATAAAGAGATATAGGGTATTAGTTTTAGTGTGTGTTAAGATGTAAACATCCAGGAAACGTGTGTGTGTGGTCTAGGGCGTATAGCTCATGTAAACGCCTAGACTTGTTGATTCGTGTTTAGCCCTAAGAATCTTATGATTCCTGTTAGAGTGTAACCGTGCTACACTTGATCACGTAGCATTGGGGCTTATGGTGTATTGTAGAGTAGAGATGATGACGAAGAAACCTTGTAGCAATAATAATGATTGTTTTGTTTATTCCGCTGCGTATCATGTTCTTAATCATTATTATTGTTTAATCCCTAGATGAGGTCTAACAAACCTCGAGCTAAAACGATCTTAACATGTGGTATCAGAGCCACGGGGCTCGTGATCGTGGGATTAAACAAGGTTTTTAGTCGAAGAAAGATGAATAAATTCGACTTTGGTTTCAATTTTCGCAACTTTCTGCAGAGCAGTTTTGTAACAGCAATAAATCCTTCGTTAACCGTTGGATCGGGCTCAAATTTTTACTGGGGGTTCTTGACATATCAAGGAAGAGTTCCACCGGAGGGATCTTCAATCTGAGCTCTCAGTAAAAAGATACAAATTCGTGAAGTCTGCTGCAGAAACATGTTTGTAAGTCGGATTTTNAACCTCGAGCTAAAACGATCTTAACATGTGGTATCAGAGCCACGGGGCTCGTGATCGTGGGATTAAACAAGGTTTGGTTGGTCGAAAATTGGAGAAAATATAAGACAAATTCGTATCTATTCGTATTTTCGCAACTCACTGCAGGCCAGTTTTCAAAAGGCGATAAATCCTTCGTTAACCGTTGGATCGGGCTGAAATTTTTACTGGAGCTTCTCTATATATCAAGGAAGATTTCCACCGGAGGGATCTTCAATCTGAGATTTTATGGGAAAGTTCTGGTTTGTCGAAAACTGCTGCAGAGAGAGGTATTATATTTCGAATTTTTAGGGTTTCTTTGATACTCAACTTCATAAATTCGTGGTTTCTGTTATTATTCACTATGGAAGTTAGATTTATGTTGTTTGGTATCTATGTAAGAGGAAAGAAAAGCTGCTTTGATTGTTTATAATCGATTTGAAGATGAGCAGATTCACTTTTAGGGTTGTTGGAATGGTGATCTTCTTGAATTCATGCTCACTGATTTTAATTCATCATGGAAGTCATTTAATAGTGATTTAAATCATCATTGAATGTTTATCAAGAAACAATCAGATGCTATAAGCAGCTTTGGCGAGGTTTTATTGCTGAAGTATGAATACATATTGGTTTTTAGGGTTTTTAAAAGGTTAATTAATTTGTTAGGGTTTGCAAACCCTATGCTGATTAAGAGTTGCAAAACCCTAATGAGGATCTGTGTTACATTATGGATTTACTTTCCTGGTGCTATTGCAAATTGGAGTACATGGTTTGGTGAAAGTTATGTTTGATTAGGACTGCCATGCCACGTTCTTTTCACGGTTGTATTGCTGCTAACCCTAACGAGTAAGGGTACTGACGCAAGTAAAGTTAATGTTTCCTACATGTTAAAGTACTGCTGCTCGTCTTTACCTTGGTTAGTACTGGTCCCTACTCACTTTTGTGGTCCTTCAAGAATATAGTCAAAACTGGTACTCGTTCATATTCAAAGTTTCGCACTGTTGTGTTTTTGGTTCATGCTGGTGGTCCTTGAAATTTGTATTGCTACTACTTCCTTTATGAGGTACGATTCTTTGCATATGGTACGATGCATCACAAGGATTGGTGTTGTCTTTTGGAAAATTTGTGAATGGTTTTATCTTGAATTGATTTGTTTATTCACGATGGCAATCTTCAACTCAAGTATCCGTGTTGATGTTGATATATCAATGGACCAGTAACAGATTTAATAAAGCAACATGGGTATTATGTTCGATTGTGGGTCAATGATAAAGCTGCTACATGTTTAGTGAGAAAGCGTGGGTCTGATATATGAAGTGCTTTTATTTGTTTCCACTGCTACCTCGCTCGTTACCACTGCTAGCTTCACGTTACCACTGCTCATGTATTTCGTTACCACTGCTAGCTTCACGTTACCACTGCTCATGTATTTCGTTTCCACTGCTAAGCTTATTTTTCCACTGCTAGGTACTGCTGAAAGATATTATGCACGCAGATTGGTAATTCGTTTATATAGTTTTAGTGTGTGTTAAGATGTAAACATCCAGGAAACGTGTGTGTGTGGTCTAGGGCGTATAGCTCATGTAAACGCCTAGACTTGTTGATTCGTGTTTAGCCCCAAGAATCTTATGATTCCTGTTAGAGTGTAACCGTGCTACACTTGATCACGTAGCATTGGGGCTTATGGTGTATTGTAGAGTAGAGATGATGACGAAGAAACCTTGTAGCAATAATAATGATTGTTTTGTTTATTCCGCTGCGTATCATGTTCTTAATCATTATTATTGTTTAATCCCTAGATGAGGTCTAAAAAACCTCGAGCTAAAACGATCTTAACAAAACATGATCCTTGGATATTTTCTGCATTTTGATGCGTTTTTGAGTGTTTTCAGATGTTTTTGCAGTTCAGATTGACCAAAAATGATGAGTGTTTGAGCACTCATCAATCCCCCACACTAAACTATTGCTAGTACCTAGCAATCTTTTATGAAAGTTTAATGGATTTGAATTCTCTTTACCAAAAGCCATTACTTCTGGAGTAGCCAAATGTTTCAGTTCAAGTAAGAACTATGGTACACTGATAACCATATGATTTTGAGCAAACCACCAGCTGTCAACGGATTTGATTTGTCTTTACCAAAAGCCGTTTGCTTCTGGACTAGCCAACTCTTAGATAAAATACAGTTATTATATTTGGTGAGCTGATTACCAATTATGGTTTTCCAACTGCCTTTACCACAAGCCATAATCTTGCGGGCTAGCCAACTCTTCACTAATTAAAGATATGGTCAGTCGAGTACCATACAATTTTTGGAAAATTGCAAGCCATAAACGGATTTGAGAAATCTTTACCTAGAGCCGTTTGCTCCAGGATTAGCCAGTCCTTATGTGGGTTAGACATGGTGGACTGATAACCATTTGCTGTGTAAGTGCAAAACACTTACACCAAAAAAAAAATTTTGGCCAAAAATGGGGGAATTAGATGGTATAAAAGATGAAATTCGCTAGAATTTCCCCCACACTTAGAAATGAATATTGCCCTCAATATTCAAAGTACCGACTATTATGCCGAAACTTAGAACGTACAAGGGAAATACTAATTGCCATTATTTTATTTTTGTTATATATACAATCTCTCTCTCTCTCTCTATTATTTTTTTTTGAAACTTACATACAACAGCGGGGGGAAACTCCCCCACACTAGGTGGTAGAAAAGAGAAAGAAATCAGAAACATGGGTGAAAACCCATGGTGTACTACTGTTATTGTTTACCGAGTCGCTAGCTTGACTCGACCCCGAATTCATTTGTTCTTGGGGAAGCAAGATGTCGAAGAAACAATCTTCATTGGACTTTCGTTCAAGATGTTTGGACAAACATTTGAAGTAAGTGAAAGTTCCACACCGATGAGATATATACCCGGCTCAAAAAAAATGATGTATGGAAATGCCGGGGTCAAAGATAATGTCTTCATTCCCGAAGGAGTGAAGAACAGGAGAGGTCACGGGATAGGTGAAGAAGAGAAAGAAAATCATGATGAAAATCATGACTAACTTATCATCACCCACATGAGAATTCATAATATCATGAATCTCATCATTTAAGCTCGTTTGATCAAGACATATCTCGGGTGTGTCTAGATCAAAGTAGAAATTATCATACTCCGGCGGAGATATGATATGAGTGAGTTCACAGGAGAACTCCTCAAAGGTAAATGAATCATATACGGGGAGAGAAATTTGAGAATGAGAAGTGGTACTGCCACTAATCTTCTCTCCCATATGATCAAAAGTGAAGGCTTCAAATTCCGGTATAGGATCATCGGAAGATGTGTCACTATCCTTAATAGGGATAGGAGATGAAATGGGTTTTTCTTTGAAATCCTCGATTTTAGAAATGAGAAGACTGACATTCAATAATGTAGCACGAAGAGCTTCATCTTTGATTTCAGTGTCAATTTCTTCATCATTCTCTTCTTCTAAGCTGACTAGCTCAGAAGGTAAATCTTCCACATAAACGATGTCTCCACAAGATAATGAATCGTCATCAGTAGAATCGGAGAACATCTCAACATGATCAGTAGGGAAGATAAGAGGAGGAGGGATATCACACACTTGATCGAGAATTCCCTGTGACTCACTTGGGATTGGAACAAGGTTCTCAACACTAGACTTTATGAATTCGTCCGATTCCTTTACAGGAATAGCGTTAAGATGCTCGTCCCCTATGCTTAGAGAGTGAGTGGGAACCTCGGGTGTGATAATAGCAGATTGAGATGGAATCTCAACTGATGGTATCTCATCTGATGAATCTTTATAAAATTGAAGAATATCAAGGGTATCTTCATCATCATTGTCATCAGGAATGAAAGGAAATCGAGAGCTAGATCTGGCTGCTTTTTCTTTTGCAATGGATTCTTTAATAGATTTTTCGATGGCATATTGGGAATTTATTTTAGCAGCCTGTTCTTCAGCTAACAATTCTTCCATGGATTTCTCATGTTGTTCATGACCAAGAAGCTCATCATGACAAGTGTTTAATAACACTTGTATTTCTTGTATGTCTTGGATGAAACCATGAGAAAGAGATTGTGGTGGTGATTGGTTAAGGTAAGGCTGTGGAGGTTGATCAAAATGACATGTGTCATAATTGTCATAAGGTTCGTGCTCAAGGATAGGTGTGTACCTATTTTGGCAATCAGAGCTGAGATGTAAACCTTCACAGTATGTACAACAGTTGAAATGTTGTGACTGATTCTGTGATTTATGTGGATATTGGTCAAAACCAAATTCGTAATCGTTACAAGGAACTTGCTCATGGAAAAGCTGGTTCCCAGTTTGACAATTAGAACTGTCATGAGGACCTCCACAATACTCACAAGGAAAACTCAGTGTATTCTGATACGAAGCATCATTGAAATTTGAATGATATGGTTCTTGCTCGTATGGGTTATGAGGAAGGTGGTTGAAATCGTTTTGAAAATATCCACAAAAGTTTTGATCATAATCAGAGGTGAATGTAGGTTCAGTTCTCAAAACATAACATGCACAAAGTTCATGACTAAATCCACAATCCTTGCAATTGCACCGTTCACAAAGTGAACCATCTCCTAACGGATCTCCACAACTAACGCAATGAAGTTGTTTCGACGAAGATGTGTGAGGAGGGTCGTCAGAAAGTTTTGGCGAATCATCAGGAAAATTTGGATTTATGAACAAATTGCACACAGTACAAAATCTGTTACTACGATTATTTCCACACTTCTCGCAAATACACCGGAAACAACGATAGCCATTCTCAATCGGGCTTTTACAGTGAAAACATGTGTAGCCGAGAGACGTCATAAGAATTATACATGAGAGAGGTATAAGAAGGTAGAATCAAACGGATAGAGGGTAAAGAAAAATATTTTTGGGGTTTTTGATAAACATTTTGAAAAACAGAATAAAAAGGAAAATCTTTTTGGTAATCGATCCGTCAAACAAATGGACTTCACGATTGTTTTTTTTTAATATGAAAATATGAGAATATGAACAAGGTTATGGTAAATATACAATGAGTGAATATCCAAGATCACTAATCTTCAAACACGTTCAGATACGCAGCACACCTCCCCGGCAGCGGCGCCAATGTTTGATTGGCTCTGAACAGTCAGACAAAATTGACCAAGGATATTAGTAAAATTAAGTCAAACAGCTTAGGCCAACTAACCAAGGAGTATAGTGTTTCCCTGGGTCGTAAAGTCCCAACGAAGTGTGTAAAGGTATAAAAACGGATATGTGATCGGGTGATTTTGACTGACAAAGGGTTATGAGTGAATTAAGGAAATATAAAAGGATGTGCTTAAATAAACTATATTAATGAAAACGTGAAAACAAATTACTTAAAAACGTTTAAAGACTTAAAACGCGTATGATTAAATAAAAATTAACGTAAGTACGTAACGTACAAAATAAAACGTGAGATTTAAGCAATATAAATCCCACGGGTATGAATATTACTTTTTTACAATCCTAATAATAACAGAAAATCTTAGTAAAAGAAAAATTATTTTTTAGACTTTTTATTTAATTATTATTAATTAAAAACTAATTATTAACTATTTAAACTAATTAGGGACCTTGTTGACTCTGATAAATTATCAAATGTAAAGTTTTAAAAACGAATTTGTTTTAAAGTTGTTTACTATACTTGTACTATGTGACTGATAAATAGCACCCCATGTTGTATTCCGTTGCGTTCCGAAAATGGGGGTGCTAAAGATTGGTATCAGAGCTGTTAGAAATTTTATAACTTATTCATCTTAGAAAATTCATTACTCTTAAACTGTAAGTCAAAAAATCAAGTTCTTTATATCCCCGGAAAGGTATTCATCTTTAGTAACAAGTTTTATGGGTCCTACCAAGTCAAAATTTATTTAACATTACTGGATTTAATCATTTATTACTACTACTCAGGTCTCAGAATTTCTATATCACAACAGTCCCACGAAAAATGCGATATCTAGAGTTCTACAAGCCCGATTAATTCCCTGTTTGCGGCCACGTTTAATTTAAGATGTTATCTAAAACTTTTATGTTTTGAGNACCAAGTCAAAATTTATTTAACATTACTGGATTTAATCATTTATTACTACTACTCAGGTCTCAGAATTTCTATATCACAACAGTCCCACGAAAAATGCGATATCTAGAGTTCTACAAGCCCGATTAATTCCCTGTTTGCGGCCACGTTTAATTTAAGATGTTATCTAAAACTTTTATGTTTTGAGAAACCATTGAAAAACAAGTTTAATAGGTTACAAAATTGGTACTCAGATTATGACATGTTTCACGAAAATATTTCTATTTTAATCATCGTAATGAGTTATTCGATGAAATACCCGTCAAAATGACTGCAAGACATAGGCCTACAATCACATATTTTTAGTTTATGTCCAATGTCTACTGATTAGATTAGTTTATTACGTTTTTACCGCTGGTTCAGAATCACGGTTGCATGTCTAGTCCTTTAGTGTTTTTATTGTTTTCTAAGCTATGTACCAAGCCTAACCAAGCATAATCCTACACTATATAATAGGCTAACCATGACACGTCATCAAACTCTAATTGCCACCTCAATGCCACATATTCAACTCAATGCCATGTCATTGCCTACTTGGCACATATTATTCATGTACTAAATCTGGAAAATTTTAAAAAACATGGGACTCAAAAAGGCTCACACGTACAAGCATGTCAACCACTAGAGCACTTGACAGTTTTTTTTAAAAGCTTTAAAAACAAAATGTAGATTCTTATTAAATTATTCAATAATCATAAAATAATTTACACCACATTCAATGACATTTCCAAACAGAATCCCCTACTCACTCGGCATTTCCAAATTAACATTATACCACATTCAATGGCAGGAGCGTATGATTTTCTAAATTTTGAATTTAGCTAAAAATGTGGATCCTCATTTAACTGCACCAAAAACCCCCAATACCAACACATAGATTAAAAAATCAATATCAATTACCCATATCTTCAGTTTTCAAAACACACACACACACACCACAATCAAACTCAAACCGGAATAACAATGGAAGAGATTACATAACGTGTTCAAAACATAAAAGTTATTTATAGGGTTTTAATTTTGGGTTATCAATTTAGAAACTATATGTTGATGAGGTAATTTTTTTAAAAAAACCTGGTGTAATTCTTTTTATGTATTTTTTTGTAATGATACCGTTGTTCATCTTTATTTATATTCACATGATCAAATCAACTTTGCCTGCAAACTGATTATATAATCATAAATAGTTTGGTTGTATATATTGATTGTAATCATAAGCGGTTTTGTATGGGTATTTGTTAATTTAATTTTTTAATATGGTTGAGTATTAAAGATTGTAACTTTTCTATTTTGACAGGTGCGTGTAGGAGTGATGAGGGGTTTATGGTTGCGGGTTCGATGTTGATTGAGACTGAAAAAGTTTTGCAAACTCAGGTTCAATTTTCTTAATTTTTATTTCAGTTTCATTTCAGCACTTTGCCTTTTCATTTCAGTTTCATTTTAGTTATGTTTGTGGAAAACATGTTAGTGTGGTGTATAAATTTTTTTAAAAGCAGGTTCGGAATTGGATTGGTATATGTATAGGGATTCGGATTGAGATACCAGGAATTGTTAGTTAGTTCATAAAATTACTATAAACTAATAGAGATATACGAGCATCGTATTGTGGTTAATTTTATTTGTTTGACTACGAAGAGAAACTATTTTTCTTAGTGGAATTTGGTGTATGTTTAGTAGCAGTTGTGATTATTGTTAAATGACAGGGCGTCTAAGGTATATGGTATTGAGCGATTATCGTCATATAATTTCAGTAAATTTTGCCCACTTGATTTAATGCTTAGTTAAGCCGGGGTGTTTGACTGTAGCGTAGTAGAGGTTTATAATACCTTTTAGTGGGAATCCTTGCATGATGATAATAAGGATTTGTTCAATGTTGCGGTAATGTTCATAGTTTGGATGATTTTAGATGACGTTTGACTTTTTGTGTGATTTTTTTCAGGCAAGACGATTCTTTTGCATTTCGGAATGCTCGCTGATATGAGGACGATCCCAGTGTTGTTAATGACTGTAATCAAGGTTACTCTCGCGCTGCGCATTTTGTTATTAACATACACTGCCATTATTAATGGTCCCATAAATTTTCCTGCAAGTAGTCTAAATTTGTTTTGTTAACCGGCTGCCATTTTACTACAGTGATACACATTTGAGGGTGCAACAGGATTGTCGATTAAAGACGATGCAGATTTCACATGAGCCGATTGAAGAGGCTCAAACTCATCTTTGTGTAGCCGATGAAATGGCATCTGAGCATACGTTGCAGAAAAAAAAGGGTGAGGTATGCATAGAACGGGTCAGAAGTCATTTGACCTAAATGTGTATTTAAAAGCTTAAAATGACGCGAATATAGATTTTTAAAAAATTGCACAACCAAAGTTCTTTTTTAGAATGCTTGATCATGTCCATTTAGTTAATATTATGTTTTTTCTGAGTTTGTAGGAGTTGCAAACAGTGGTCATGCTTTAACACCATGTATACATTTTAACAGCTTCCATGGTGCCTAAAAGGTTTTGGACTATTTAAGAAATTATTTGTTTTTTCAATTATTATGTTCATTCTACGGCGGGTAGTGATGAAAAGCTATTCCGACTGACTAATGCAATCCATGGTGCCTAAAAGGTTTTGGACTATTTAAGTAAGTCAACCTTTGATGAGTCATGACTAACTAATTCCATGATTTCTGTTATGAATGAATGGAAACGACATGATATAATCTTCTTATACTATGGGTAGATTTTGGTTTCGATTTTTAGCTTCTCCTTTGACCTTTTTAGTAACCTCAATAGAGTCTGTCGTATTTAATATTTTATCATTGACACAAATTATATATCCTTCTATAGATATTTAAGGCCATAGTACAGCAAATCATCTTTTTGCTTTGAAGTTTTGCTTGAGGCTTTCTCTTTTGGCTGTACTGCCGTCTGGTGATGGAGGCTTGGATGATCATGTAATATACATTGATGTAGAATCCAAATGTAGTTCAAAAAGGTTTGTAGGAGCTGCCATTTTAATATTTCATTTTTTATGATTTCTCTTTATGACACTTGCTTTATTTTCTTCTGATTACATATATATTTCCAATTGTTATTTACAGGTTTATTGAAATTGGTATGAATGGCTTCTCAGCTATATCTTACTTGAGGGCAAAGCCAAAGAGGTATTCGATGTGTCTTACACTTTTTTTTAATACATATCACATGCGAATAGTTAGTTCTTTTGTTTGGCTAATACTATATGGATCACATAACCAATTCATTAATAGTTGCAACAACACCGATTACCCTTATAATTGGTTTTTTTACTATTAGCCGAGTTATAATATGATATCTCATCTATTGTCATTTGACCCTTTATCTACTTATCTTTTGATTTGCACATGCTCACTATTGGACAACAATGATTGTGAGAATGACAAGAACACACAATGATACTATTTAATGGTTCAAAGCATAAGTATTTTGTTCAGTGCAAAATTACACCCTAACATATTTAACTACATCAATGCATGGCATTATTTCCTTATTCGTAATACCTAATTACCTATATAATCAAGAAACACAACGTAAAAGTAGAACCCGTAAATGCCACAACAGCAACAAAGTGTTATCCAAATTCATGTTTACTGATGCGTGGTTTTGTGACCTTACAACAGGTTTTACCTCTCGAGGGATCTCAAGAGGCTTACAACCTCACCAGGCAGTGTACCTGACCGTAGTAGTATAGGATATTGGTAAGTACGGGGGATTGATCGTTCTCTCACAGGGAATAGTGTTCGTTAGGATAGAAAAACCACTCTAATAGGCCTAAGGGTGGAAGGAAGATTCTTTTTGTATTTTTATGTTTTTATGAAAGCAAGTAAAATCTCGGTTTTGAAGGAGTGGGCGGAATTAGTTGCTAGTCAACTAACCCAAGATTAATACTATTGCAAAAGAAAATAAATTATCTAAACTATTTGGTTGTGAAAACAGTATAGAGAAAATTGTGTTTACTTAGATTTCATTACTCCCTAACTATCTTTTACCGGTTAATTGATATATATGTCACTTGTGTGGATGAAGGGTGTATTCCTAATAACTCATGGAGTGGCATACATATCTCTCAATTCATGAGCCTTATCTCCTCTATCTGCACGCAAACCATAGGATTGTAAACAGTGCTCATGGTTATATACCTTAATAGCCTAGTATGCCTTGGCTACTGTTTCCCAAGATTTCAAGCGCACGTACCGATAAAGGAGGTTGGCCAGTTTTCTTGGCTAACATTTGATTCGAAAATCTGCTACCACAAAAACACAAACCATTAACAATAATTATATTAGATTGGTTTATTAGATCTAAGCAAACACTAGAGAATTTAGCTACACATGTTAATTGAAAGACAAGCAAGATAGATAGTTAACCAACACATAGACATGATGATTAAATTAAAGTGAGGACTTATCTTTAATTAAGCATGAGGGTTCCAAGGGTTGGAAACCCTAAAAGTTATAGAAAATTCATCTTAGGGTTTTGCCCTAAAAGTTCTCCACAAAGTTCCACACATAATGAATGAAAATTAGAAAACTATATATAGATTTTACATTCTGACGGCGTCAGGTTATAAGGGCTGACGCCGTCTGCTCGCCGCCATTAGGTTTCTCGGATGGCCTAGATCCACTTATGACGCCGTCACCTTATAAATCCTTCTGGGCCGTCACTCTTTAACTTTACTCCTGACGGCCTACATCTTCTAACACCTGACAGCGTCAGGTGTTAATTCCCAAAATCTTTCTGGCCCGTCATTTGAAAATTGGATTTCACTCTTTTGTCAAGGCTTTCTGACGGCGTCACCTTGTGACTCTGACGCCGTCAGGTTGTAAATTCACCATCTTTTGAGACTTTGTCGTTTTCTTCAATTTTATGCTCCAAAAACGTCCAAATATGCATGTTTTCCAGAATTCCTCTCAAAAGTACCTAAAATGACAAAAGGAACGATTTAGGGCAATATTTGATCACATTTATACGAATTAGGGCTTAAATGACCCCCTAAAAGCGTAACACTTTTCGTCTCATCAAATACCCTTACACTTGAGATTTGCTTGTCCTCAAGCAAATGAGCTTTTATTCCAATCAAAATATGAGTTAGGGGTCATTTAACACGAATATAAAAGTAATTACAACAAATAGTTATTAGACCCTAATCATAACAAGCACGGAAATCATACACTAGCACCTCACAAATAGTGTTTGGATTCTCACATCTCTCAAATGTCATAAAGTTTATATCTCATAAATGGAAACGGAAAATAACACTCACTACCTGTCATAGCAAATAGATTACCATAGGCTTGGGAAAGGATCAATTACTCCTCCACTAGGCGTAAGCACCTAAGATAAACTATCAAAGAGTTCTTTCCAAAGGGTTGTAACGTAAGTTGTAGGGATATGATAACACGGTTTGGTTGGAATAAAGGGTATTTTAGTGGTGGCAAGCTAATTATCATGATCAAATACATGCACTCTACATCGTTGCTTAAGTCAAGACTCGACTCAATCTTAGTCTTAAAATGAAATAACAAAAACTAAAAAGAACATAAAAGGAAACGGGATGGTAGTCCGTATGTTTTTCTTCTTTCTTTTTCATATTTTTTTGTATTTTTCTTGATTTTTTCGATTTATTTTTCATACACTCTTGCCTTACCATCCAAAATAATACATCATAGGGGAGTTGCATTCCCCTTACACTTGAATCTTTACATAACTTTACAATTACTATTCTAATGACTCGAATTAAGATAATCGATAAACTTGGAGTACTTTTAAAATATTTAGCACGTATGGGGGTAATAATGTTGCTCTTCCCCATTACTTCATTACGCTAGTACTTTACCCATGAGTCCCAATCGTCCCAAAATAATATGTACAAGGATATGACTTAACTTAGCAACCATGTAATTGACCGGATAATTAACTAAGGGTTTAACAAATGTTTTCACAATAAAGCACCAAAGGTGGGTACATACAAGGTGGGCTAAGGCGATTTGGGTGTACATTTAGTGGGGTGTAATAAATTCTCACTTTGAGTAAGATGCTTAAAGATCGATACGAAAGGATAGGCTCGGAGGGGTGTACTAGGGGTATCGTGTACCAAAAATGGATACAACACAAAGGTGTGGGAGAATTACTTGACCAATGAAGTCAATGTAATTATAACAAATATACGGGTGTAAAACAATGGGTTAATCCTAATGCCTCTTATCATGTAGTAAATCTTAACTACACGAATGTAGTCTCACTTGTGGATTTGAGATGGTCCTAACGCAAGTTCTAGAATCTAAATGCTACCGGTACACACATCATAGCACCAAAGATGGGTGCTTTTCCTACCCATTCTAGGGGCGAACCTCACATATTTGGGGTGGAAAATTTTTTAGTGGTACGGTTTTGTGCTATTCATACAATTTCCTATCCATGAGACGCTCATTAAAATCAAGGTTTCACTTCTAGATGTTGTAAAAAATTTTAAATTGGCGCTAAAATTGCCCTAACAAACATTTCTCTTGGTTTTATTACAAATTTACTATCAAACAAAGCAAAACATCAAGCATAGGTTTATTCTCAACGGTGCTTTCATTTACCCCCTTACACTTAAACCGAACATTGTCCCCAATGTTCAAATAAAAGACGTAAAAGTAAATAAGATGAAAGAATGAAATCAAATACTCCCCTGAATCGTTTGATGTGGATAATGAAGTAACATGGTTAGATCTTCTTCCAAGAGAGACGAACGTTCAAAGCTTCCCTTCCAAAATAATAAACGTCTTCTTGTCCAAAATAACCTGTTAACCTAAAAAAGATAAAGGCCAACCTCGCGTAAAATCGGCGGTAAAATATACATACAAGGATATAATGCTTGTGGAATGTATATTTTGCAGAATTCCTGGAGATTATAAGTTAAAGAATTGACAAAACTTTTTAGGTTTCCGGAAAAATACAAAACTTTCAAAAATTGCAGAAAATTTTACCTGACGCCGTCAGAAAATTCTGACAGAATTCTCATGTTAAGCTTCCGGGAAAAATTCTGGAAAAACTAGATCTTACTTCCTGGAATTCCTGCAAAAATTCATTATGACTCGATACAAGCATTTGACTCAAACAAGTACTAATATGTATGTTAATTTCATTGTTATGATTCATGTTCATTCGTTCTATATAAACCGATTTAGATTTCCCTTACACTTAGCTTTTGCAAAATACCTTTATATGTAGTTAAGACGAAGTTAAAAACAAAGTAAAGCATTTTCACAAATTAATTTGAAGCATGAATCAATAACAAGAAATATAACTTACATACGGAAGCAAATAAAATCAAATAAACACACAAAGCATAAAGCTTGCAAATCTAATAAACAACCATAAATACCATAAAAGAAATAAATGTTCAAGGCCTATAGAGGCCGAATCCTACATGCATAAAAATAAATTGTCCAAGGGCCAACAGAGGCCAGATCCTAAGCTATTACAGACCAAATTGTTTCAAATCATACATCCAGAATAAAATTGTTCAAATACATCACAAAACAAATCAAATCATTGGGGAGGGGGACCCTGTCGGTAGTCATAGCCATGAGGGAGGTATCCATAGTACCCGTAGTTTGGGTAGTCCTGCTCACGTCCAGGGAAAGGGTCGATCTGCAAGTGGGGGTCCAACTGATCACGTGTAGATAGGTGCTGCATCTGTCGAATCGTGTGATCATACATCCAGTCAAACCTGTCATCGACCCTGGCTCTCCAGGTGTCGACCTGACCCATCCAGGCTCCCTGATGAGCCTGCCAGTCCCCCTGGCTCATGTGTCGGTAGTAATCAGCAGTGCCGGCCTCGTACCCCTCATACTGCTGCTGTGGTGCAGCCTCCTCCTCATCATCATCATCACCACCAATAGCAGCCTGCGCAGGTCTCCACCAAACATACTGATCCCCCACCAGCTCCGTCACCACATGCATCTGCTTCAGGGATCTGACCCTGACCACCCTACACACTCCTGACGAGCTCAGAAGCTCCCTAATCTCGGGTGTTAGGACCCTGTATGATCTGGCCAACCTAGTGATGAACATACCCCCATAGATTATGTCATTGGCCCTCTCCCCAACTGCACCCTGAAGGTAGTTGGCCACCCAAAAAGCGATGTTGCAGTAAGCTTCCCCAGAGTAGATCGTGTAGAGGAAGAACAGGTCCAAGAAGGTGATCCTATGTTGGGAGCCGTGCCTCCCAGACAGGGTGTATGAGATACACCGATGAGTCAGCCTAATCCTGGGGTCCCTAATGGCAGATGCCCCAGTAGTCCCAGATGCGTACACCCCAGCCCCAATGGTAGGCCAAAACATAGCACAACTCATGTCGTCCCTCACTGTCAACCCCTGACTCATCCTGGCCAGAAATCCCCCCTGAGTGGCCTCATGCTGGGTGTAGAGTCACAATCGCCAACCAAGCTCGACAATAGAACACGAGCGGGCCTCCCCTCCTAGCCTAAAATAAACCGATGTGGCCCCCACATCATTCCTAGCAGCCCCAACATCCAAATAGAAAGTAGCTAGAAACTCCCTAACAAGCTCATCATACACCTGCTCCTGTAGCCTAAACAAACTCAACCACTGCGGACCCGTGAAGACATCGGTCCCTATGCTATCAATGAAATCCTGCTCTAAGCCACTGTTTGCCAAGAAATCCCAGTCAATGATGGCAACATGGTCAATGTCATGGTTGCGCAGCTCTTGGTACCTTGCGGTTGCCTCATTCCTCTCAAAAACACCCCAACTCCTAACTATGTCCGCCAAACTAACTTGGGGAGCCCTAGATGAACTACCCCTGTGACTCCTAGATCTCTTACTCATGTCCTGTAACAAAGCAATAAGAACACGGGAGGTTAAGAGTGCATTTGAAAACATGGTTGGGACATCAGATGTTCCTGACGCCGTCACGCCTACGGGCTGACGCCGTCAGACCTCTGCAGAATTTAAACTAGAGATTACGAGGGAAAGTTCAAGCACGAAACTTGTAGATCCTTGTCCCAAACACCCCTTATGACAGAAAAATGGCCAATAAGCCAAAGGGTGGTGGCCGAATCCGCAATCCCCTAACGCAATACTAATCTAAATCGAAGTTTTAACTAATTGATGCCTTAATCCTTGCTAACATTACATCAACTACAAGGCATTATTAAGTTTCAACCTCAATTTGATCCTAGGGTTTCGAATTTTTGGGGATATCCAAAATTGATGGATCGAATAGACAATTAGGATGGAAAAGATGAGGAAAAGATACTTACCACGTGGAAGATGATGATGAAATGGCACGAATTGGGGCTTGGAGATTCGTAGGTGAAGAGTGGGGTGGATAATATTTGTGGGGTTTGTGAAGAAAGTGATGGGTTTGGAAGTTATTAAAGCTGGGTGGACGAGCTGACGCCGTCAGGTGTATTCGACCAAGCAACTTTTTAGAATTTACAATTCAGCCCCTGTTCTTTTTGAGTATTATTTTGTGGCATTGTAACTTTGACGAAAGACATGTTCCCAAGTTGGCAAGTCCCTCCGGGGTCAAAGGTCTTGTTACAATCGTTGGGTGTGATCTTAACTTCTTCAGGATCGGTTGTGGACTTATTCAATTCCCATTTTCTATCGTGGCAAGTATTATTCGAGCGAGGTGAACTTTCCGAACAAAATTTTGAACCGAGGGTTTGCCTGAACCGGGTGTCCTTTCCTCCTGGCTTAAAACCGAATGACCGTTTCCTGGTTTTTTGAAAGTCGGGTCGCATAACTGTAATGCTTCCTACGAAGATATTGTGATCCTGAGAGCTCTTTTCTCTAAAGGGAGGTTCACAAAGGTGGAAAGAGTGTAGGGGTGGAGTCTTGGGAAGAGGAGGTTCATCACTCACCGCACTACATGGTTCATCTGCAACTGGAAGTTCAAATATCTTTTCGATCTTCTTGTGTGACACCTCTTCCTTAATTTTCTCCTTTATTTTGGAGATGAACCTTTCGGCTAGTTCCATGAAAACATCCTCGGTATCCTTCAACTGAGCTTCCAGCCGTTGGAGCTGTTTTTCTTGATTATTCATGAAAGTTAGCATTATCCCTTCGAACTCATCTTGTCGTGAGAGGTGAGGGAGTATATTTTTACCAACTGTGTTCATCTCCTCATATCTCTCAGCAAAAGATTCCTCAGCTCTCATAAGCACCTCGACTTGGTTTCTTATGTTATCAAATAATTGATCTTGGGTCGTGCTTATGTGATTCAAGACCCCTTCTTCTGAGACTGTTGAGTCCACCCATTCTTCTTCTTCGTACTGTGCTAAGTCCTCAATGACTTCCCAGCACTTTTCGATGCTAAGTCTGCTCAATCTCCCCTTGGCCGCGTGATCTATGGCTCTTTTAGTGTGATAATCTGCACCATCAAAGAATCGCTGGATCTGTAACCAAGGGTCTATGCCATGATGAGGGACTTTTTGGTGTAAGTCCTTGAATCGAGTCCATGCCTCGTGGAGGGTTTCTCCTTGGCGTTGTTGGAACGCCAAGATATCATTCCTTAGCTTGCTAGTTCTCCCCGGTGGGAAAAATTGAGCAAGGAAACGAGTTGTGAGATCGTCCCAAGAGGTGATGGATCCTGCGGGAAGTCGCTCAAGCCATTGACTAGCTTGGTCCCGTAGAGAGAATTGGAAGAGACGCAATCGGGTCGTCTCTCGAGTTGCAACATCAAGGTCTATAGAATCTACGATTTTGAGGAAATCCTTGAGATGTTGGTTTGGATCTTCGGAACGAAGTCCATGGAATGCGCATCCACTTTGCACCAACCGGATGGTGTCAGATCGCAAGGGAGTGACATTGGCTCCTTGAGTGAGCTCAATGGTATTACGATAGCCAAAGTGGCTAGGTCGGGAATACTCTCCTAAGGTGCGGGGTCTAGGAGGTTGGTTTGGTTGTGGTGGGTGGTTTGGTTGAAGTGGGTTGTTGGGATTAACAATATTACCACCTTCCATGATGGCGGATGGCAATGGTTACGAACAAAAACACGAAGAAAAAGATAGACTAAAGAAATCCTAGAAAAAGAAAATAAAAATCTCACTAGAAAGTATTAGTCTAATTTATTTTCTTTTACATCTTTTAATTAGAACATTGGGGACAATGTTCGGTTTAAGTGTAGGGAGGGTAAATTAGGATGCCTTAGAAAATACAACTTCGCTTGAGTTTTGTTTTGTTTAATAGTAAATGTGTAATAAAGCTAAGAGAAATACTTGTTAGGGCAATTTGAGCACCAAATTTAAANCAGCGGAGATACGACGGTATGTTCTACTTTGTTTAATATACGACAGTCATAAAGCGTAACTAGATGGTGGAGCCTTTTCCACTTTGTTTAGTTTTTGTACACACGACTGAAGAAGAAGATGAGAAGAAACGGAAGAAGAAGATAAGAAAACCTGGTCAAAAAAGTGTAGTAGTAACATTGGTCTGTCGGTAGGAATTTATGACCAGTACATGTTGATGGAATTTATGAACTTTTCCACTTTGGTTAATTTTTGTATACATATAACAAATGTTTGAAATCTTGTTATAAATGGAAAATTTATTGATTTTCAATGTTGGAGAGTTGATTTGGTGATGTAATTAGTAATGCATTTGGGTTTTTTTTGTGTGCACATAAGGTATTTGATAAAAAGTCTGAGGATTTTTTTGTTATAAAAAAGTGTGATTTTTTTGTTAAAAAGTGGTTGTACAACTTTATATTTAATCCGTTTAATTTTGATAATGTTCATCAGTTTATTAGTTAGTTTTGGTCATCGGTTAATTTTATTCATCAGTTATTTTTGATAATGTTCATTAGTTAAAGGTAGTATTGTTCATTAGTTCATCAATTTTTCTAATAAAAACACAATGTTTATTAGTTCATCAGTTATTTTTTATATTGTTCATCAGTTATTTTTGATAGCGTTCATCAGTTATTTTTTATAATGTTCTGTAGTTTTCGAAAAAATAACGTTCATCAGTTATTTTTTATATTGTTCATCAGTTATTTTTTATAACGTTCATCAGTTATTTTTGATAACGTTCATCATTTATTTTTATAATGTTCAGCAGTTTGTGAAAAATAGCGTTCATCAGTTATTTTTGATATTGTTCATCAGTTATTTTTGATAGCGTTCATCAGTTATTTTTTATATTATTCATCAGTTATTTTTGGTTCATCAGTTGTTTTGGTTCATCAGTTGTGTTGGTTCATCAGTTGTTTTCTGTCCTGTGGGTCATCAGTTATTGACATTTAGCTATTATGTTATTATAGGTTCATCAGTTAGCTTATATTTTTTTATTCACTTTAGCTATTATGTTATTATAGGTTCATCAGTTAGCTTATGTTTTTTTTTTGGTTCATCAGTTATTGACTTTCATACATGAAAAATAAAAAGAACGTCACTTTTTGAATCCTACATTAATAAAATGATTAATAGTGCGTTGTTGTACAAAAATTAGTGCATCTAATTCTATTTAATACTAAAAATATAAGCTAGACATTTCATCAAACACATTGTGTGCAACAAATATGACTAAGACGTCATCTTTAACGTGTGATATCTCACACATATCATATCGAATTTGAGTGATTCAAATTTCTGGGTAAATAATGGCCAAACAACTACAACTTTCGTGTTTTAAGTTTTGTATAATTCGACCTTTAAGCTAGACAAAATTAGAGCCAAAAATACCAAAAATTTCAAGAAAATCAATACCCACTTAAAAAGTTGGAAAAAAAAATTGCGATTAATATATCAAAATGCATACCAAATTAAAGAGAATTAAATTTTAGAAATTATGGTGAAATCGGTTTTTCGTAAAAGTTTATCGGCTGAAAGCTATATGCATTTGAAGTTTTGGGGTGAAATAAAAAAATTGGTTAAAAGGACCAAAATGCCCCCCTAACCAAATTTAATGAGAAAAAAGGGAAGGAATAGATGGTGGACACTTGTCACATTGTGAGTGTCTTTCTAGCCTTTTTATTTTTTTTTACTTTGCAAGGGATCGTATCTCCAAGGATGTTACCACCTTCCATGATGGCGGATGGTAAAGATTACGAACAAAAACACGAAGAAAAAGATAGACTAAAGAAATCCTAGAAAAAGAAAATAAAAATCTCACTAGAAAGGAATCTAGTGAGTAGACCTAAAGAAATAAAAATTCTACCTAAACAATAACTATTCCCCGGCAGCGGCGCCAAAAACTTGATGCGTGGTTTTGT